>CM055641.1:33363764-33445062 GCA_029378325.1 Elaeagnus macrophylla
GACTTAAAGATTATTTTATTTTTTATTTTTTATAAAAATGAGCTTTAAAGGCTCCTTTTTTTTATTAAAGAAAGAAAATAACTCACACATTCTAGTAAAATTTAAACTTGGGTTCTTGGTGGAAGAATTGAAAATCTTACCACTTGGTGGGATTTGAACTTGGATTCTTGGTGAGAGAGTTCGGATTAAAATGCTTACAAATTGTAGAAAGTTTTGAATTAGCAGAATGTGAAACGTGTATTTTTTTATTATTATAACTTAATATTTTTTTTTATTTAATGCTTTAAAGTTTATTAATATTTTTAAATAGTTTAAATCAAAAGCGAACATATTTTGTCAATTGGTATATATTTCTTGCCGGTACTATGTAGGCACTATAAATATTATTTAAAAATATGATTTTTTAAATGTCAATGATTAATATGTATAAGAAGGTAATTAAGGAAGAAAAATATTCTTTTAAATTTCAGTTGTTTTATAATATTGTATATAAAAAGTGTAAAATATTTTATAATATTTGGTAGTCACAAATCTTTTATAAAATAATAATAATAATAATCCTTATTTATTTATTTGCTAGTAGCTCCGGTCAAAAGCTTAGACCATATAAAAGATGTATAATGGAATTGATGTCGATATTTCAAAAAATATGGAAGAACTTAATTTTCTAGTATCAACATTCATGCATATGACTGAGTATTTCTCAAAAATCTCAGAAGCAAAAATATTACAAATAGGTCTCTAGCGTTCATTTACTCCAAAAATGAAAGCTAGTTAATTATGGCTGTCCAACAAAATCTTTTTCTCGTACTACTAACTTTAACCACAACAATAGCCTCAAAACCAGCACCAAACTGCTCACACCCACAAGTTTGTGGGTCTCTTACCATTCCCTACCCTTTTGGTACAACCCCAGATTGTTACTTAAATGAAAAGTTTTTCATCTCGTGTGACCAAACCCACACTCCTCCAAAACCATTGCTATCTAGAAGCAATATTACGGTCCTTAACATATCCCTCGACGGCGAGTTACGTGTACTGGGACCAATAGCCCGTGCTTGCTACAACAAATTTGGCAAAATGACAACGAATAAAACTCAAATTTCTTCGATGTTTAGCAACTCAAGCTTTCCAATTAGTACTAGAAACAAGTTCACTGCAGTTGGTTGTGATACAATTGGACTAATAAAATTTGCTAAAGGAAAAGCAAACATTAGAAGTAGTTGTGCATCTTATTGTGATCAAGAGACCAGGGAAGTAGTTAATGGGTCTTGTTCTGGAGTTGGTTGTTGCCAAATGCCAATTATACAAGAAATATGGAATTATGAAACTGAAGTTCGAAGTGTGACAAATGATTCTGAAATTCATGACGTGAATCCTTGTGATTATGCTTTTGTGGTTGAAGAGGAAAGTTATAATTTTTCTGCTTTGGATCTTAAAGATAATTTGAAAAATAAACAGAGTGTACCTGTTTTGCTTGATTGGGCTATTGCTGATAAAACTTGTGAGAAAGCTAAAGAGAATGTGAATACATATGCTTGTCAGGCAAAGAATAGTCAATGTGTCAATTCCACCAATGGTCATGGGTATCGTTGTCATTGTGAGCATGGTTATCAAGGAAATCCTTATCTCATTGATGGCTGCCAAGGTATGTTCTTTCATTGGTAAAAGTAACGATGGGTACCTAAACTCTCTTAAAAGATAAACATAAATGCTAAACTTTTTATGAAATATATTAAAATTAATAGATGAAATCTAGATGTATTGACATAAAATTTTTAATATGCACAAATAAATATTTATAATTAATAGATAAAATTTAGATGTATTTTTAATGATTTCTAAAAAAAAGAAAACTTATGTTATTATTTTTTTATAAGAAAAGAACTTGTACTATTTTTTTTTATAAGAAGATGACTTAAGTGTTTCAAAAATAGGTAGAGAATTAAACTGCTTATTTTTAAATAAATAGAATACCTGACATTTTATCCTTTTTAAAATTACAAGTTTTATGTTGTATAATTCTTATTATTTTTTCCTAATCATTAGTGATCAATAATTCCTAACATATATATATATATATATAATATACACACTAATTTGGGCTTCAATACATTTTTTTTTTAAGTTTAGACTTATAGTTTAAATGGAATTATTTAATTAATTATCTTACATATATATATATATATATATATATATATATATATATATAATTTGGGCTTCAATACATTATTTTTTTAAGTTTAGACTAATAGTTTAAATGGATTTATTTAATTAATTATCTTCTATAGCTAGTCAAATTTACTACTCGTAGTAATAAGGTACCTAAATTAAAAAAATAGAAGGTATTGGTTATTGAGCCCAGAAAGAAGTGAAGTTTTTGTTCCAAAGTCAATAATGCTACAGTACTGAGTCCCACATAACCTGTGTGAATAAGAGAGCTTGAATTTCTTTTAATAGCAGTTTAAAATTTTGATTGATCATAGCACTCATTAAAAAAAAAAAAAAATCAGTAATGCTGAATAAGAGTATAAGAATCATGCAAAATGTCAAATATAATAATTTTTTTTTAACTATATGATATAACTTGAGTTTTAATTTTAAAGCTTAAAAAAAACATATATTTATTTTTAAATAAATATATATTTTTTTAATATTAAAAAAATAATATAATTCAAGTTAACAAAACTTACAAATATTTTAAAGGGCATAAATTATTATAATATAAATAAACATATATTTTTTTAATATTAAAAAAATAATATAATTCAAGTTAACAAAACTTACAACTATTTTAAAGAGCATAATATAATTTATGCCCATGCAACAATACATAACATAAAATAATAAAAAAAAATAAAAAAAAAATACTAAAACTTAAACAAACTGTAAGCCTTAAGGAAGACGTTTTTCAAACATCTTCAAGGCTAAAAAGGAAAATCCTATTTATAGACCTTAGAGGTCATAAAGAACACCAAATTACATTTAGATCTAAATAATAATAATAAAAACCACAATAAATCTAAATAAAAAATTAGATTTAAATGATTTTACACAAATCAAGCAACAAGACAATCAAAACATTGTTGGAAGATGAATAGTTTAGAAGGCTTTAAGATGATTGGAAAATATAAGAAAATAAAGTTGGTTTGAAAGAATAGAATACTTGTTATTATTCTCAAATTTTGGCTTGATACAAAATAAGTAAGACCACCCATATTTATACTAAAAGCTCATCCTAACCAATGGCTAGGATTTTGCCAACATTCTCTTAATCCAATGGTTATAATTCACTTTTTAGATTTTCCTATTAAGTTATTCAATTTTCTAGAATTCTCTACCACTCTCTACTACTTTCTCTTCTTAAAATATCTAGATATTTTCTAAGACAATTTTAGAGCATGTTTCTAGAATTTGTGCTCTTTGGACTTTAACATTTTAATGGACTCTTAAATTAGATTTTATAACACCTAACATAATTTGGGCCAAATCAAGTTTATTTCCAACTAACATTAACTTACAAAATCCAAAAAAAAAAAAAAAATTGGGTTAATATCAAATATACAACTATTTAAATATTATAATGAACTCGTTTAAGCACAACTTGTGCTTTTTAATTCTAAAATTACCCCATTAATTTTGCAAAGAAACGATCAATAGTCAACTTAGGACTTTAGTATTATTTTTTAAAAAGCTACAAAAGTGTAGTTGCCCTTCATCCATATTAAAAATGATGTCATTAGTCTTATATTTTGAAAAAATTTACTAATTAAAGATAAATTATATTATTTAGATAATTTTTTATTAAAATATTATTTTACGTCAAGTTATTAAAACACAATTAAAATTCGTATATTTAATTTGATAAAGTGACAATTAATACGAAATTAATTCCAAAATATTTATTAATTACTATTATTTGAAAAAAATAAAAATGTATATTTAAATAAATTTGATTAAGAATATTATTATTTTTTATTAAATAACTTAATATTACTTTTATCCTTTTTAATGGCCAGTATTTTGACCACTTTTTAATAACTTGATCAAAATATAATATTATCTAATTTTTTATTTGAATCCTATAAAAATAAGATAGTATTGTACTTTTAATTTAGACCAAAATTAATTGAATACAATAATAATTTTTTATATTTTTTCGTCTAAATCTCTAATGACAATTGCCATATGATTTCTTCCATTTTGTCTATTTATCATTTCTTTTATATATCAGTGATTCTTTTTATTTCAAACTACTTGATTTAGCTAGATTTTGAGTTGGTTAATTGTTGTGTTATTGATAAATTTGATTTAGATATAAATGAGTGCGAGACAACAAAACCGTGTAGTAAGCGCTGTAAGAATACAGAGGGAGGATATGAATGTTCTTGTCCTTTTGGCCACAGAGGAGATGGTGACAAAACTGGCACTGGTTGCATCCCCACATATAGGGTCTTGTTTGGTATTTCTTTTGGTAAGCTTCTCTCTCTGTTTTTTTTATTATTATTGTCTTTTTATAATTGCCGACACAATCACATAATAAAATATAATTATCTTTTTTAATATTAATTCATGTTATTAGTGTAGAGTAAATAATAAAAACATTCAAAATGATCAAAATCAATCAGAATCTAATTATGTAATAAATAAATAAATGTTTGGGCGTTCCGTTACACGTAACACGCATTAATAAATAAGCATAAGTGTGTATATATATATACTTGAAAAATAATAAAAATGGTATATTTTATAATAATAAAATTAATATTTTTTTTTTAAAATTATATATTTTTATAATTAAAAAATAAATATTATATTATTTTTTTTTTTGAATTTTTATCTAATTAGACACTGTTTAAATTAAACTACTGTAACTTAGACATTTTTAATATTAAATGTCGTTCAATTAAATATTATTAATTATTATTAAATTATTATTTTTATTATTATAAATTTTAAGGATATTATTTTTAATAATTTTTCTATTTTTTTAATCTCCCTTCTTCTTTTCTTCCTTTGTTAAGTTTGGAGAAAGCAAGATGGAAGAACAAAAACTACTCTGACATCGGCAAATGATTTCTCCATTAATTAATAGGTAGCTTTAGGGCTTTGGTATTTTTTACTCCTGTTTAATGACATGTATCAATTTATACTCTTATTTTCAAAATAGTACCCTTTTAATCCTCCTATTTAATTAAGAAAATTCAATTAATCTAATTTTAAATAATAAATGCATTTAACAAGATTGATTTGTCTTTTAGATATTCTGTATCACATTTTCTAAAATGCGATACAGAAAAGTGTTAAAAAATACAAAAAATTCCCATAAAATAAAAAATTTACTAAAATAAATGACAAATATAAAATAAAGAAGTATTGTATTGTTATTTTATTTTAAGGGTATAAAATTAAAATTGAACAGTCAATTTTCTTTTTGGGTAAATTATTTTGTAAATTTAATATTTTATATGTTGGACTTTGTAGTTGTGTGAGTTGGTGTGTAGAGTATTACTTCCTCATATAGTTAGAGTTAGTTACTTACACGTGCTTAGCTTTTCCAATATAAACTGTAATACACATATTAATTCAATTGATTACTTTTACTCATCTCTCTCTCTCATTCTTGTTAACAAAAGAACCCTTGTGGTTCTTGAATGGTATCAAAGCCATTTTGGGCTATGACAGATAAGGGTGTCAGTAATTCAAGCTACAAGGAAGTTGTTACTCGTCCACACTCGCAATCGCCTATCTCTCTTATTCTTGGTATTCCTATGTCTTTCGCATTTTCGAGTGTTCCTATGTCCTCGACACCACCAAGTTTTGTTTGTCCAAAATTTTTATCTGCTTTAAATATGGGTGGTTTAAGTGTGATTGATACACTTGTTATCATCTTCTCCACCGATGCATGTGAATCTCTCTGTAAAGTTGGATGATCACAACTGTTTGATTTGGAAAGATCAAATTATGACATATATGACTGCATATGGTATAGAATGAGTGTTAGATGGATCCTTATATTGTCCACCAAGGTTTCTTGAAAATTCTTCATCTCCTAATCCAAGTTTTATGAATTTGAATCGATTAAACTCAGTTATTAAAGGCTGATTTATAGCTCTGTCTCACTAGGCATGTTAGGTTATTTGAGTAGTGGCTTAACTGCTCGTGAACAATGGATTGCTCTTGAGGAATCCTACTCAACTGATGTTCAATCCAGAATCATGGATCTTCCTGAGCAACGTCAAGAATTAAATAAAGATGGCTTGATAGTTGCTCAGTATTTCATGAAGGCCAAAACCATTACAGGTTACTTAGCAGTTGTTCATGAACCTATCAATGACAAAGATTTGTTGTTGTATGTACTGGGAGATTTGGGGCCTCGGTATAACTCTTTTATGACTAGTATTAAAATAAGGGAGGTGAGACCTTCTATCATTAATGCAGTTCAGAATTATTTGGAAGGTTATGATTGCATGTTGCAAAAACAATATTTTAATGATCGAGAACAGGTGTATCAAGCCAATACTACAAGATTTCATACCAAGAATTATTCAAATAGAAATTCGAGAATGACTCATGGCAAGAATTTGTCTGATCACAAGTCTAAATGGAATCTAAAATAGTTTATGCAAATGAGTATTCAGGATTCATAGAAACAAGCTACCAACTCCTCACATGGTCAGTTGTGGAAACAAACCAAGAAGTTTGTCGTTGAGCATCCTATTTGTCAAGTGTGTGACAAGGTTGGGCACACTGCTCAATCTTGTTTTCTTTTACGCAATTTGCTGGTTGTAAAGGGTGCTAGTTTTCCCACAGCCATGACTGCTCAATGCAATTTTGAGGCTAACTTAGACTCAAGCTGCTCTTGGCTTCTTCATACTGGTGCTAACCATCATGTTACCTCTGATGCTGGCCATTTTGATTCGTCTGTTCCTTTTCTTGGATCGGAAGGCATTCTTCTTGGAAATGGTAAGAAAATTTCTATCTCTAGTATTGGCTTTAGGTCTTTGTCTGTACCTCATGCTAGTGCTTTGAATTTAGCCAATGTGTTATATGCTCCTACTACTACTACCAATCTCATTTCTATAAATAGATTGTGTGTTTATAATGGGGTCTCTGTTAAGTTTGATCCTTATGGTTTTTATGTCAAGGATCTTATTTCCAAGGAGGTGAAGCTTCAAGGTCCTAGCTCACAAAGGCTATACAAGGTGGAGAGTAATGTGCAAGAAGGTACTCAAAGGGGTTTTTGTCCTGTTGGATTTCATGGTTCTTTAGATACCTGGTCCTTCTTTTGCTAATGTTAAAAGTGCTCTCCAACGTCATGATCCTGCAATTTCTATTTTTGGTAGTCTTAGCAGCAGCAAAGTCTCACAAGCTTCCTTTTGTATCTTCTCATACAAGGGTTGCTCAAGCCTTTCATTTGTTATACTTGGATCTTTGGACTACTCCTAGACATATTGCTTCTACTGATAGATATTTCTTATCCATAGTTGTTGATCATTCTCGATTTACTTGGATTTTTTGTCTTCATTCAAAGGATCAAACTAGCTCTACATTTACCTTGTTTAAGTCAATGGTGGAAAGACAGTTTGAAGTTAAATTGAAAGTCATTCAAACTTATGGAGGTACTAAGTTTCGGCCTATCATGCGATTGCTTCAACAAGAGGGTGTTGTTCATCGTCTTACTTGCCCACACAGCTTCGAACAAAATGGAGTGGTGGAGTGTCTGCATTGACGAATTGTTGAGTGTGGGTTGACCTTGCTGTTCTCTACTCACATGCCTCTTGTTTATTGGCCTTTTGCAATGTTGTGTGCATCTTATTTGCTTAATCGTCTTCCTACCAAGGTGTTGCATGGTATGTCTACTTTTGAAATTGTGTTTGGAAAACCACCTGCATATGCTCATTTTTGAGTTTTTGGGTGTGAATGCTTTCCCTGTGGAAGGGCTTACAATAGTCATAAACTGGAACCTAGGGCCATTGCTTGTGTGTTTCTTGGCTATTGTGATAATCAGAAGGGGTATTTGTGTTTAAATCGAGCTACTGGTAAAGTGTTTTCTAGTAGGCATGTGCAATTTAATGAGTCTTGTTTCCTTTTTTCTGTTTTTGATGGAGTAATTTGGTTTCCTAGTGCAACAACTGAGCAAGCTTCAATTCTTGTGCCTGGTAATCTGCTTGTTGCAACGACTCCTTTTGCAATGATTGTCCCATCGCTTGCACTACCTGCTGACACTATTGTCACTACGTCTACTGTTGACACTGTACATACTAGTCGCACTGCACATACTAGTGACATTGAACATACTGGTGACACTGCCCATATTGTTGATTCTGTGCCTACTGTTGACACTGCACCTACTGGTAGTTTTCTAGTGGCTTCACGTGAAAATGTGTCCATTGGTTGTGCAGAGGCTTCACGTGCTATTATGCCTGTTTACTCTAATGTGCATTCTAGCTCTTCTATGTCCTCTATTGTTACCTCACTTGCTGTCAACGTTTCCCACACCAGCTCTTTGTCCAATGCTAACTTGTCATCTGATGTTACTAAGCCTGGTAATGAATTACAAATGTATACTTCTTCTGGTGTTCCTATATTTGAAATCTCTCTGTCCCCTTCTAACTCTTTGGATTTATTTGTTCAATTACCTGATGTTTTATCTACTTCTTCTAACATCCACAACATGATTACAATATCAAAAGTGGAGTACTTCGGCCCAAAGCTTTTGTTTTTAACCTTTCTTCTTCTGCTATCTTATCTGAGCCAAAGAATTACAAAGTTGCTTTGCAGGTTTCTGAGTGGAAGCTTGTTATGCAGCAAGAGATTAAAGCTTTGCTTTCTAATAATACATGGGAGTTAGTGAATTTTTCTATAGGTCATACTCCTTTCACATGTAAATGGGTGTTTTGCGTCAAATTACTGTCAACATGTGCTTCAGACAAATATAAAGCAAGATTGGTTGTTCGGGGTTTTTTGCAATAGTTTGGGGTTGATTTCAATGAAACCTTCAGTCCTGTGGTGAAGTCCACTACCACAAGGGTGGTTATTACTTTAGCTTTGTTCCAAGGTTGGCAGGTTAGGAAAATTGATGTTAATAATGAGTTCCTTAATGAGGACTTGCTTGAGGATGTTTATATGATGCAACCACCCAATTTTGATGATGGCTCAGGTCTAGTTTGTTGGCTCAAGAAAGCACTTTATGGTCTTAAACAGGCGCCAAGGGCTTGGTATCAAAAATTTTGTACTTGCCTGCTCTCTTTGGGTTTTCATCAATCCAAGTCTGATACCTCCTTGTTTACTCAATCCAAGTCGAATTCTTTTGTCATTATATTGGTGTATGTCGATGATATACTCCTTACAGGATCTAACTCTTGCTTGGTTGATCAGCTTGTTTTGGTTTTGAATCACAGATTTTCTCTAAAAGATTTAGGCCATCTGAATATATTACTTCCTTGGCATGGAGGTTAGATATTCTTCTGATTGTGTGCATTTGTCTCAACAGAAATATGTTCAAGATTTGCTAAGTTCTTGTGGTTTGTCTGATTCTAAACCTGTGTCCAACTCCTATGAGTTCAGGTGCCATTTTGAGTAAAGTTGATGGTGTTTCCCTAGATAATGCTACTGCTTATAGAAAGTTGGTTGGTTCATTGCAGTATCTTACTCTAACCAGACCTGATGTGTCTTTTTCGATCATTAAACTGTACCAATTTATGGTGTCTCCCACTGATGTGCATTGAGTTGTACTTAAGCATCTTCTTCATTATCTAAAAGGCACCTTGCATTTTGGTTTGATGTTTGCTAAGCCTGAATGCATGGATTTACTTGCTTTTTGTGATGTTGACTATGCTAGTTGCCCTGATGACAGGCGTAGTACGGGTGCATTCTGTGTGTATTTTGGTGGTTGTCTGGTGGCTTGGCAATCTTCCAAGCAACGAGTAGTGTCTCGTACTGAAAGTGAATATCATGCTATGGCCATTGCTCTAACAGAGGTTATCTAGTTACAGTCTCTTTTAGGGGATTTGCAAGTTGTGTGCACTACTCTTGTACTGCTTACTGATAGTATTAGTGCTAAGGCGCTTGCCTATAACCCTATTTTTCATGCACATACCAAGCACATTGAGGTTGATTATCACTTTATTCGTGATTATATGGTTCAAGGTCATTTGGTTATTGAGTATATTCCCTCAGCTGATCAAGTTGTGGATGCTCTTACTAAGCCCTTACCTTATTATAGTTTCTTTTTTCTTCGTCCCAAACTTTTGGTGTTGCCCTCACCTTCAATTTGAAGGGAGTGTTGGAAATATGTGTAGTTGTGTGAGTTGGTGTGTAGAGTATTATTTCCTCATATAGATAGAGTTAGTTACTTACACGTGCATTAGCTTTTCCAATATAAGATGTTGATAGTGTGTATTAATTCAATTGATTCTTTTACTCATCTCTCGTTCTTGTTAACAGAAGAACCCTTGTGGTTCTTGAATTATAAAAAAAATCTGCATTTTCTTGTCACTTTTTAGTATTGCAATTTTTGATCAAATTACGATACTTTTAGAAAATGCGATATAAAATAGCTAAAAAGGCAAATCTACTATTGTCAAATTTTATTCACTATTTAAAATTAGACCAATTAGATACCTTTAATCAAATAGGAGAGCTAGAAGTATTACTTTTAAAATAATGATACTAATAAATACCTTTCCTCATAGGCGAATTTTGGTAGGGGCTAGGTGGTGCTGCAGCCCCGGCCAATTTTTTTACAAAAAAATAATTACGTGTATATATTTTTGCATTAAATAAATATTTTATTTGTAATAATATATTGTATCTAATTTTGTGTACATATTTTAGTATATATTAACAATATTTAACAAATATGTAGATAACAATAACATAAATTGTAAATAAAGTAGTTAAATATATATTTTTTTTAATGTATTTAGTAACTATTAGTAACAGAAATAAAATTAGAGTAGTATACTATGTAAAAAAAATTTAAATATAATAATCAAAATAATATTTAAATATTTTTAAACTTAACATTATAAAAATAAAATTAAGAAAATAAATATATATATGGTAAGCTTCATAATAAAGCTTTTAAGTTTATGTTTATTATATTTTATTTCAATCCAAATTTTAACTTTATTTAATATTATATTATTTGACATTTTATTTTAATAATCGTTTAGAATTTATTTGAAATTTTTTTATATAAAACTTTTATTATTTTTATTATTATTAGTCATTCATATATTGTTTATAAACACATATTTTTAAATATAGTCTCAAGCTTAAAATTATAAATCATATTTTACTTTTTTAATTTTCATATGTTTGTTTTAGTTTAGTTTTAACAACTATAAATCTTTATGTATTTGATTGAGTTTTTTATTTGCTTAAAATTTTTAATTAATAAATTTATTTTATTCATGAATAATACTAATACTTATTAATTTGTTATATTTTTATTTAATTTTTGTTATAAGTTAACTATAATCTATTAACTCTATGTCTATATTATAATATGACATGAAAAAATTTAGTATTAGAATGAGTATAATTTACTATTACTCATATTAATTTTTACTATGTATAAAATAAAATAAAAAATTTAGCCTTCTCTAATTTTTTTTTTTTAGCTCCGCCCCCGCTTTTCCTTAAATAAGAAATTTTTTAAAGTACCAAACCCTAGTTTTAGTGTTTTTTTTTGTTCTTTGGTAAGAATTCGAAGTCGATATTATTTCAAAGCAAATATACAGCCGGTTTAGTTTCACTTCAAAGCTTGTAGACTTTACTCGAATTTTCTGGGTCAATTACATTTTTCTAATGTCAGTCAGTTCTTAGATAGTGAAAAAGACGTTTCTTGTTCAAAGATTAAAACAAGAAACAATATGAAGCCATACATTTATTATCACGTATACACAAATTAGAAGCAATCTCAAGATTAATTTCACGTGGATGCTACTCTAATAACTTTCCTTAAAAGCTTATTTTTGATTAAATATGTTCATATATACATAGACAATTAATATTTCAAAGGAGATGAAAATAAATTTAAAAATAAGATTTTATTTATTTATTTTATTAATAAAGATAGAATTTATAATGAAACACTATATATAATCGTGTGTAGCCAATTTTAACATGATAGATATCAAAATTTTACATGTATTTGTAAACCAATGCATAGAGTAAATCAGTTTGCTCCCTTATGTTAGAGGTGTTGATAGTCAATATAGTTAATCAAATGGACTAAATTAAACTACAAGGTTAATGGATATTAATAACCAACTCTATACATGTTATAATATTTGAAACATTTTTAGTACGTACTTTTATTATTATTTATACAATTATATTAATTATTTTTGTCTACTAATTATGTTACTTCATATAAATAATGCATACAGGTAAATCTTCAACCCATGTATTTATATTAGTACTTTTTTTTTTCCTTTCAGAAAAAACATTTACACACCCATTCACTCACACACATATTCACCCCCACACATATACACTGATGGTGTTTGATATTTTAGTAAGAAACATATTTATATTAATAATTTTAATATTTTAGTAAGCCTCAATTAGTGGCTCTCTAACATAAATTTCATGGTCCGCCTCTATGTGCAAAATACAATTATTTACATCCTTTCAATTTAGGATAACCTAGATACTCATTTTTTGTCTAGCGGTAAGACCCTTACCTATTTGTTTCAAGTCACATATTTGAATTACATCAATTGCAGTTTGATAAAAGATCAATTGCAGTTTGATAAAAGAAGAAGAAGGATAACCTAGATTAATTATTCTAAATTTATATGCATTCACAGGTTTATTAATATTAATAGTAGGATTTTGCTGGATATATTGGGGAATGAAGAAAAGAAAGCTTAACCGACTCAAAGAAAAATTCTTCAAACAAAATGGTGGTTTATTCTTTCAACAGCAACTAAGGCATCTCAAAGCAAGGTCTATGGAGGCTGCTAGAATTTTCACCATAGAGGAACTCAAAAAAGCCACCAACAATTATGACAAAAATAGAGTTCTTGGTCAAGGAGGTCATGGAACAGTTTACAAAGGAATATTAGCAGATAACAAAGTTGTTGCAATCAAAAAGTCCAAAATTGCAGGTGACTTAACTGAAATCGAACAATTCGTTAATGAAATTACTCTTCTTTCCAATATTAACCATCGAAACATAGTCAGACTTTTAGGTTGTTGTTTGGAAACAGAGGTTCCTTTACTAGTTTATGAGTTCATCACAAATGGGACTCTTTCTCAACACATTCATGATAGAGCAATTAGTCATCAATTTTCTTTTCTTTCATTTGAAATGCGTCTCAAAATAGCAACTGAAACTGCTGGAGCACTTGCCTATTTACACTCCTCAGCATCAATTCCTATAATTCATAGAGATATTAAGACATCAAATATTTTACTAGATGAAAATTATACTGCCAAAGTTTCAGATTTTGGAGCTTCTAGGTTTGTTCCTATTGATCATTGTCAATTAACTACTTTGGTACAAGGTACATTTGGATATTTGGATCCAGAATATATGAAATCAGGTCGGTTTACAGAGAAAAGTGATGTTTATAGTTTTGGAGTTGTTTTGGCAGAGTTATTAACTAGTGAAACGGCAATTTCTTTTGAAAGGCAAGAGAGTCATAGATATTTGGCTAACTGGTTTGTTTGTTCATTAAGAGAGGGCCAATTGCTTCAAATTGTTGATGATAAATTGGTTGGAGAGGAAAATATTGAAGAGATTAGTGGGATTGCTAAAATTGCAGAAATGTGTTTGAGAATTGAGGGAAATGAAAGACCTAAAATGACGGAAGTGGCTACTGTGTTAGAAGGAATTGTGAAGAATAAGAATAAGCATTTGTTGAGAGATCATGATTCTACAGATAATTCCAAAGAGACTGAGTACTTGCTCAAACATAGTTCGAATACTTGTGTGGGAAATAAGAAAGATAATGGAGGCAATTGTAGCAATTCCATTTCATGTTTTGATAGTGTGGAAAACCAAATGTTGGTTGAATATGGAGGTCGTTAATTGAATTATGTTAATTTTGTTTTTAGGCTAAATAGTAATTGGTGTAGTCGTTAAAAGAAGAAGTTAATTTTATGTGAGCTATTTTGTTTAAGGATTTCTTTAACTTCTGAGATGAATGATTATTATTTTTTAATTAATCACACTTGTTAATTATTATATATACCTTTTATGTTTTTTAAAATCACGTTCTTATTCATCATGTTTCAAAAAAAAATAAGATTTTCTTATAAAATAAATAAATAAACAAAAAAAAAATCTCTATCTTGGTTTTCTTTGTTCCAACCATTAATTATGAACCTTTTTGTTTCTTGAAAAAAAAAAACCCATTAGTTACCAAAATATTCCAATCAAATTTCAAGTTCAATATATATTTTATTTTAATGACTTGTACCAGAAAATTAAATATGGCAAATAAATATGAATACAGATTCCCAGCATGTAAACAATTCTGATTTCATACAAATTAGTTCAATTATTAAAATCAAAATATTGCAAGAAATTCAGGTATCATAGTTAGTAAGAAAATTAAATAAACTTTAAAATTAGATTTATCTAACCTAATACAACTAGAGAAGTAAATTATCTAATATATTATAATGAATAATTAATAAAATTAGGAAAAAAATACAAAAAAAATAAAATTATATGGAATAGGTAAAATGAATCCAAAAATTAAAAAGAAATTTTAATTGAACTAATAAAATATTATAAAAATAAGCTATTTTTGTAAAACGTTACAAATATCTAATAAAGATTTGTAAAACCTTACATAGTGAAAAAAGAATTAATGGTATCACTTTTATTAAAAAAAATTAAAGTGATGCAAATTATAAATAAATGATTAAAGTGTCTTTTTTTTTATAAAAGAAAATGACCATTACAGTCCCCAGTTCTTTAAAAAAAATAATACTTTAAATAAGTTGGTAGTTATTTAAATTTAATTTCGATAAAAATTAAATTTTTTAATTAATTTGTAGCATATAATAAAAAAGTAATTGATGGGCAAAATAAAACAGTGATAGGACAAAGATTATAATGAATACTAGGGTGAATAGGATTTTTTATTTATTTATTGAAATTGACCCCCAAAAAAAAATATAAAGAAATATAAAATGATAAACATTCTTTTGAAGAAAAAATTATCTAGATTTTTTCCTTAAATTGAACTATTAATATACATTTTATTAAAGAATTATTAATTTAATAATATTAATTTAAATATATACCTTTAATAACTAAATCTTTTATATAATCATATCCAATTCTATGGGCTTAGTATCTTTTTAGTACTCAAATTTTATTAAAAATATCAAAAATTAATCATATTTTTAAGTAGTTCTAGTTTAATACCCATATTTTCAAAATAGTTTTAATTTAGTTCTTTTTAGGATTTAAGGTAGATTTTTTACAATTGGGTCAATTAGACAAGGTATTTTCATCAATCGTCACTATATCTCCTTTCACTACAAAATTGAAACTAAATTATGCAGTAAATAACAAAAAAATTAGAACTTCACTACATAACTGCAACTAAAATGTACAGTAACTAAAAAAAACACAATTTCACTACAAAACTTTAACTAAATTGTAAAATAACTAACTCACAAAAATAATTTACTTCAAAATTTCAAAAATACTGTGAAGTAAAGAATACAAAAAAAATTTAGTTTCACTACAAAACTGCAACCAAACTGTGCTGTAGCTAACTAAAAAAAAAATCACTACAAAATTGTAACTAAACTATGCAATATTTAATACAAATTTACAATGAAATGATGGTTATTTGAAGACATTTCTTAGGTTTAGAAAAGATAAGGAAAATAACTTAAGAAATTTGGTTTGGGAGTGTTTTATGAATATGAAAACTCTTTATAAGCAGCAAAAATGACAGACAAGAAGGATAAAATCGTTAAAAGAGGCTAGAAAAGGAGTAAACTACCAAAAATACCCCTGCTCAAATGTAAAAAAATTGACCGTTACTGTTCAAAAATACTAAAACAGAACTATTTTGAAAATATGGATATTAAATTAAAACCACTTGAAAATATTGTTAATTTAAAATACTCACTACAACAATATATACATTCAAGGACGGTTCTTTTTTAAAAAAATCCGGTGAACCGTCCTTAAAAGTGGGATTTTAGGATGGTTGGGCGTAACTTTTGGTAAATGACATTTAGGGACGGTTATTAACCGTCCCGAAAGGTTTAGGGACGGTTATTAACCGTCCCCAAAAGTGCTACCTTTCGGGACGGTTAATAACCGTCCCTAAATGTCTTTATAAACATCATCCCACCAGTTCTCGCGTTATTTCTGATCAAAAACCCTAAGTAATTAATCAGCCCCCCCCAGCGCCTCCAGCCGCCCCCACGACGCAAGTAATGAACCTCCCAGCCGTCGCCGTCCTCCCTCGTCCGTGACTCCAGTGTTGGCCGGCAGTATCTGCAGCAACGCGTACGACGATCATTGCCAACAACTGCTCCTCCGTTGCTGCTCGCTTCCAGCTTCTGCCGTCTGCCCCCAGCGAAGACGAAGCACTAACCTCGAATGTCTTCTTCAATGGCTCATCAACTGCAACATTCAAACAAATCAAGGGGAAAATGCAACAAATTATTGCATTGCGATTCGCGAATTAGATGTTTCTCTTCCGATGCCTTGGTTGAAGCAGAGCTCAAGCGCGGAGAGGTGAGTCTAGTTTCTGGAATACCTGAAAAACATCTCTGCCGAAGGGTATGTTTCTCTTTGATTGCTTCTATTTTAATGGAGGATTTGAATATTAGGTTTTTTTATTAATTTTGATTTTTAATGATATTTTGCTATGAAAGAAATCTCGAACTTCATTGTTTATGGGTCAATAGATAATTGATTATATGATATGCTTTATGAGTCTGGACACTGTTTTTTTATTCGTCATCAGATCATAACATGTCTTAAACAAAACCTTCCTTTCCCAGTTGTCATTTCCTCACATCCAAACTTCTCTTATGCTCAGATATACAGATATACAAAACTTTTTGCGAAATAAAAATTGCTCAGAGGAAGTAAAATAACAAGTGCTTATTGATGATGTGGCTTTGCAGGATCTAATTTCAGCTCTATCCTTCTTCCCCATATGGATTTCATTAAGGAAAAGCTTGTTAGGTAAGTTCTTAATTTCTTTTCCAATTCATCTTTTTGTGTTTGCATTTGGTTCCTGTCTATGGGTAGCATAATATTTGATTTCTTGAGTTTTACAGTTTCAATGATCCCAAGGAATTCCTTGTTAATTGTGAGAATATTTAATTAATCTCACTCGGCCTATGGTTCTGCACTCACACTTTGAACTTACAGAATTAGAGACTTCAGTTTTTATTTATCTCATCTTTTGCTATCTGTTTTGAATATGTAACTTGTGTTTGAACTTACAGAGTTAGAGACTTCATGTTACAATCTATTTTGCGTTACAGACTCCATTGCTCTCCTTTAAATGTTATATTGTTTTGGAAACCATTTTATTTTATGACTTTTACAACAAGCTACCTTCTTAATAAAAATGTGAATGAATTGCCGACTATAAATTTACCATAGTGTATATTCAGCCAAAAGAAGGCAACGTTTCCAACTGACGAGAGACTTTCAAATAAGTATCAAAATGAAAACGTCCTTCTAGTAACACATGTTAAAGTTAGAGCTTCATTTTTCCTTAGTTGTTGACTTCTTGTGCTGTTTCTTTTGCTGATAAATTGCAATTTTTAGTCGCACTTATTTGACTGGTTGGTGACTGAGTAAGGACGCACAAATCTTTGACTCATCTTAATAAAATTTTCTATGTTTTAATCAGAGCATTTATGTTTTGGTAATAAAACTTTTTGCATGTGTATTTCCCTAGTTAAAGTTAGAGTTTGGTAATTTTTCGTTGCATGAGAGATTACTATTTCATCTCTTCTCTCGCCTGACGCCTCCTCCATCGCGCCACTTCGCCAGTTGCCAGCCTCCAGCAGCCCAGCGCCAGCCTCCATGCTTGCCATTTGCCAACGCCTGTAAAGGTTGGTATTTTATGTTGGATACTTGGATTTCATCCCAAATTAAAATTTTCGATTTAGATTAATTTTGTGCTGACTGCTGAAGCTCTGATATGAGAACTGAGATTATACAACTAAAATATGGAGGGATTACCAAAACACGAACTTAATAACTTACAAGTTACAACTGGTTCT
This sequence comes from Elaeagnus macrophylla, assembly GCA_029378325.1. Classification (NCBI taxonomy): domain Eukaryota; kingdom Viridiplantae; phylum Streptophyta; class Magnoliopsida; order Rosales; family Elaeagnaceae; genus Elaeagnus; species Elaeagnus macrophylla. The sequence continues at coordinate 33,382,011 of CM055641.1, forward strand.
TCTTGATTTTATCAAAACTATAAAAATCTAAAAAAGTTCACTCCAAAACAGAGCTATCTCAAACAATTGAAGTTCCTAATTTTTCTCATATATAAAAATCATTAATTAATTCCTCATGCTCAACCCCTAACTACCTATGTTTTTCAATGAACAGAAAAACAATGCTAATAAAAGTCCAAACGCATTTAATGTTATTTAGTGTATTTTGAAAATGTAATTTGAAAAAAAAAATGAAAGAAAATTATAGTCATATTTGAGAAATCACCCGTGAAATATTAGAGTGTTAAGTGAGTTCAAGTCTCATGTATAAAGTTTTTTTAATCCCTTCACGGTCATCCAATAAATTTGCAAGTCAATTGGGATGAAAAGTGAAAACCCCATATACAAGAAGCTCGTATTCCCTTAATAGCAATGACTAAATACACAAACCAATAAGACAAATCAACTAACACTAACAAATAACAATCAATTGTCAGCCCCCCCTAAAAGTAAATCCTGCCTCCGCCCCTGGATAGAATACTATGCAATGTTGGCTAAAGTTGGAGTTCATCACTACAACGGGAGTAAGTTTTTAAGTGTAATTTTGTATCAAAAGCTAATCTTATCATAATATGGTAATTAAAGTTGATGAAATGTTCGGACAGTGTATGGATATCTTTGCTTTTAATTTATGTTTGTGCGCTTCCCTTCGTTACTAATGTTTCAGAAGTTCATAATGTGCTTGCACACCGTAAAAATTATCCTTTAGAATCCTTGCTAAGGACTATGGTTTTATAACCTGAGGGTTAATATTTCTCTTGAATTGTTGGTTCAAACAATGTTGATTTGGGAACAGCCTGTGGTAAATATTACAGAGTATGCTGCCTTAGCATTGTAGATCCTGGTAAGTGCTGTTCATACTTGACACTCTTCCTTCACAATGACTGCATGTTTTGCTGTCATTTTTTCCCCATTTTTTTAAGTAGTTGTGATGATCGTTCATATTACATTTTCAGGCGATTCATATATCATCAAGAGCATGCCCGGTGAACATTGATTGAATAGACCTATTCTGTACCAGATTCTAGATTTTCTTTCTGTTTTTGTTTTACGGTTTTGAAGTATGCCCTTATGAGACGGCCATTTATGTTGAGAGGATTGATTGTTACATTCAAATGACCTAATGCTTATAATAGCTCTTGTAGCCGGTACTGGTTTAAATTATGCTTATAATTTTTGGAATTAGGCGGGATGGGTAGAAATTCCAAGAACTTTAAATTGTATAATGCTATTATTCTTATTTTGCCCCTGATTTAAATGTTTTTAATTAAACGGCAATTGACAAATGCAATTTTGTAAAGTATATGAGGGGCCTTGTACTGATCTATTTAAATCCTCAATCTTCTAATTTTTTGTTCTCTTTGAAGTTGAACACTTCCACCATTGATACTTGTCTTTTATGCAATTTTCTTAGGGACGGTTACTGGATACTTTTAGGGACGGTTACTGGATACTTTTAGGGACGGTTAATAACCGTCCCTAAAAGTGTCACTTTTTGGGACGCCCGCATACTGGACGGTTACGACTCGAAACGGAACCGTCCCTAAATGTCTTTAGGGACAGTTAATAACCGTCCCTAAATGTCTTTTTTGTAGTAGTGACTTTTGATAAAACTTGAGTACCAAAACAGGTACCAAGCCCCAATCCTATTCCTATCAAGGCCATATGTGTATCTATTTTAGGGGGCCACGTGCCCATTCTTATTTGATCCAAAATATAATTTTACTCGTAAAATTTTGAATTTTTTTTTGAAAATTATATCATATTTAACATGTGGTGTCCCCTCTCAACTTAAATTTTAAGTTCATAATATAAGTACAAAATCTTTTAAACTCAAATTTTGTGTGTAAAATCTGTTATTTTTATTTAAAACCTAATAAAATTATAATAAATCCCACATTTTGATACTTATTTGCTCTAAAAATTTAATCATCAAGTTTTTAGCTCTCATATTCAATTTAGTTTTTGATACGTAATTTTTTTATGCGAACTTTGTATTATTAATTATTAACTAGTAAATAATACCGCTAAGGTTTATAAATACCCTTAAGATATATATCAATAATACCATTAAGATTTTATATAAATTTATAAATACCCCTAAGGTTTCAAATATATCACAAATATCCTCCAAACTCAATGGAAGTTGAAGTTATCATAATAGTTAAATGACAGAAATAATAGAAAATTAAACATAAAATCAAGAAATAATGAAAATAGAAATCAAAGACATTTTAAGATATTTTTCACAAGCAATGATATTTAGTAAAATTTTTTTGAAGAAATTCAACAAATCAAAATTAAATCTTAAAGAAGGTGATGAAGTCAAAGAATCATCATTTTCAAAAATAAAAAAATATTCACCATAACAGACATAGTTTATTATGAAATAAGTAACAAAGAAATGAGTGTTATCATAATAAATGCAAGAGGAAGATTTAATATACCACTAATTGACAAAGAAATAATTATGGATAAATTATCAAAAATTTCAAAGAAAGATAAATAAAATTGGATATATTCATTTAGAAGGAATACAAATTCTAATAAAAATACATTTTAAGGAATGAATCAATATACCAATAAAATTAGTATTACTAAACGACAGAATAATAAATATAAAATATGCTCTATTAGGAATGATCCATGGAAACTTAAGGTATCAAAAATTAAAATTTATAGCATACCTAGATTTGTTGTTAATATTAATAACAAGACCTTTAATCAAGTATTAAGTTTTACTTATGAATTTAAAAGAGAAAATTTATAGAAAGAAGGAAATCACTCATTTTCAGTACATTATATAGTAGGATATTCTTTAACAAATAGTTATAACAGTTCAATATACGGAAAAAATGAGTTTATAAAAATAGAAAAAAACCTTCCAAACTATATGACAAATAATAAAATAAAAAATAATTACAAATTTTTAAATACTAGAAGAATGAAATTTGAATATAAGAGAAAAACCTATCATACAAGGAAATAAAAGTAATGTTTTGAGGATTAAGTTTACTGATAATCAAAAAAAGATTAATAAATGGAATAGGCACATGAAGAAGAAACTAAAGATTTAAAACAATAAATCAAAGAAATTAAATATTTGTTAATCTATGAAGTAATAGGAGATTAAATAATGTTAAAATCTAAATTATAAGAAATAGAATAAGAAAGAAATATAAATATAAATGGTAGCATTAAAACCATAATGAAAGTCTTAATTCTTTTAGCTAAAGAAATAGATACAATATGTGAATCAAACATCAAATATTTACAAGACCTAAATAGCATCCAGAAATAAATTATTGAAAAAATAAGATAGCATAGTTATAATAAAAACTTACAACTAGATATGTATAAGGAATTTGCAAAATTGAGAATAGATATTAATAAAATACCAAAAGGAAACGGATTATAATTTAACCTATTAAGAATATTAAAAGCTTAGGAGATTTGATGCATTAATACATAAAAATGATTTAAAAAATGAAGAAAAATTCAGAGATAAAGGAAAAGATATAATCATAGTTTAATAGAATACATGAAGGAATTAGAAGAACAATTTATGAATTCTAAAAATAGGGACATAGGAAAATTAATCAGTTTATTAACCTTAACAAACGAAGAATTAGAAGAACATTATGAAAAAACTTTGTACAAATAACGGAAAAGATGATATGACAATAATTAGTGAAAATGAATCTGAACAAGAAAAAATAAGACCAAAAATTTATATGAAACCTATATTAGTAACTCCATAAAGAGGAGAAACATTTGGCCCACATAGAGAAGAAATGAATAGACAAAGATCAGAAAAATCTGAACCTTATAATAGGAGATGACAACAATTTAAAATGGAAGAAGGATTAAACTCTCTCACTATTTTTTACAAAAAATATATGTTTTTATGTTCACTGATTAGAGGTTAAAAATAAAATTTTATGTATAAAAAGATTGTCATACAATTAAATCTAAAAATTATATATATATATAAAGAAGCTAATATAACAAAAAAAAAAAAACAAAAGCTAATATAACTCTCTCTCACTAATCTTATTATAATATTGATTTAATAAATATGCAAATTAGACCACTTTAGTATAAAAATTGCAAAAGAGTTAAGTTAACCTATTTTCCTAATTTGACGCATCAATCTGAATTAATTGATTATAATTTTTTAATAGTAAAAATTTGTAAGATGGACATAGGGAGTGATACTTTTATAGTTACAAGTTTTACTAGATATTATTTTTGTTATTTTTTTTTTCAAAAGATTTAAAATTAGATAACTTTTCAATTTTTAAAATCATTTTGAATACCAAGAATTCAAATGGATTTAGTACATTTTTGGTCTCCTTTACCCATTTGTTCTTTTATTTTAAAAGTGACACCTTTTTAGTCCCCTTATTTAGGTTATTTGATTGGTTCAATTTTAATTATTGAATGCAATTTGATGTTTGTCTACAATTTGACAAATACTAGTTTATTTTTTTAGATATTTTGTATCACATGCGATACATAAGAGTGTAAAAAAAAATACAAATTTTTTTTCATAAAATATAAAATTTATAAAAATTGTTAAAAAAATATATAAATTAAAAACTATTGTACTATAATTTTATTTTAACATTATAAAATTGAATTTAAATAATAAAATATATATTTTTTGGTCAAATATTTTTGTAAATTTCATACTTTATGAAATGTTTTTGTATTTTTTGTGAATTTTAACGTATCTTTTTTTTGTTCCAAACACGATGCCATTGAAAACAAAACACATAATATCTAAAATGATAAACTAGCTATTGTCAAATAACATTCGTTGTTTAAAATTGAATTAATTAGATACATTTAATTAAATAGGGGATACAAAAAATATCACTTTAAAAATAAACGTATAAGTAAGTACCTTTTATGAAATAATTCAATCCAAATATTTCAACAATTTTTTATCATCCATACTTGGACAATCAATTGTATATTCGAGTTTTAAAGTGTAAATGCTTCTAAAAAAAAATTCCAATTGAATTTTCAAATCACCTTTTTTATAGCAAAAAGAAGATTTTATAGAAAATAACCTTTTTTGAAAAATAGGTTAGCATAACTACTTCTTACTATTTTTATTTTATGATAATTTTATTAATATATAAAGATATAAATAAGAAATTTATATTAAATTAATATTAGTGAGATAAACGTTATATTAAATTATTTTTATAAGTTTTTACAAATCACCTTAATTCAACACTAATTAAAAAATTTTGGAAACCAACTTTTAAATAAGTGATGCAATACACGAAAATCATTCCAATTTTTAATTCTTTAGTTTTAAAATAATATTTTCAGTTAATTTTTTTAAAGTAAAAGTTACTTTTATAACCAATTTATAGTTTCAATTATAAAAAGTAGAACTTAAAAAAATTCAATTTTATTTGTTTCATAACCAATTTTTAATTTTCAATTTTTCAAATTTTTAAGATCTAAAATTAATTTTCTATAATTTTTCTTTAAATTTTTTCTATTTAATCATGGTTAAGATTTTGTAAAATTATGTATGACTGTGTTTTTAATTTTTAGGAACAACAAATAAAAAAATAGAAATTTAATTTCAAAAATGATTTTTTTTTAATTTTTAATATTGAGCATGAGGTTTCAACCCAAAAAATTAATTCATTAGAATAAGTAGTTCATGTTAACTATATACCATATTTTCTTTTCATACACAATAATCCATTTCAAATGAGAACACATTTAACTCCTCTTAGACTCAAAACATGCCCTATTACCAAGGACCAATTATTTAGGTGCATCCTCTAAATAGGCATCTATACGCCATCAAGTTCACACTAGTGGTAAGAAAGAACCACATAACTCATGCCAAGTTAATCAAATCTTGAAAGTCCAAATGAGTTTAAAATAACATTGCTAAATTTTCAACATGATCCAATAGAAGGCCTACAATTCATTAAAGTTGGGTCACGTGCGCAACCTACACTAGTCCACTTTTATTTGAGGATCCACCTTGTGTGCGCCCATGCAATGAAAATTGCATCTTGGCTCTTATACCAATTTGTTATAAATTGGCATAGTGGGAGCAAATTAGGGTAAAATATAATTACATGAGTAATTAATTTATTTTGATTGCCTATTATTTTATCGTTACCCACAATTATTTATTTGTGCATTCAAACTGGATCTAAATTATATCCATATCTACCAAATTTTAGTTTGAATTTAGAAATAAAAATTAAAAATAAGTTATCAAACAAACATAATTTTTAAATTTATTAAATTTAAAAATTAAAATTGATAATTAAGAGTTGAAATGTTTATCAAATGAGCTCAAAGAACAAAGGTCAATATATGATGTCTTAAATTCCTAGAAGATTAACTCTCACGAGATTTAGGAAAATTCTATATATTACAAATTTGTGATTATTATAAATAAGGTATTAAATTTATTGCTCAAAACAAAATTTACGAGGCCCCTTGCTATGTCAATGATTAATCATATTATGCCACCTTTATTATAATATTATAAATTTTTTGATATCTAGCACTACTTAAATGTTTAAGCTATTTTTTGACCCCAACAAAAAAAAAAGTTAATTTATTAGGAGAACAACTAAAAATGCTTTTATTCATCTATTAATTTTACTACAAACTATTGGATAAATTTGTTATTGATAAAAAAATAAATTTGGCAATAATAAATTAATAATATGAGTTGTAGTAGCTAGTATGGTCGCTCTATTTCAAAGGTGTCAATATTTTGACATGAAAAATGCTAAATGTTGGTAATACATTTGCATACCAATTATAACCTAATTTAAAATTTTAAGTCAAGCTATTTACAAACGTGTCTGTAGGAGGAAAAAATTTGGAACGAAAAATCAAGGGTGGGTTGGTTGCATGATGGGGATCAAAATATTGCTCATTTCCAAGCAAGGGTAGAGTATTTGTCACGGAATTGGAGGACGAGGATGGAACATTGTATTATGATAATGAAAATTTGGGTAGAATTACTGTGGAGTATTTTGGCCAGTTGTTTCAGTCGTCGGTGTCGGTAGTTGATGGTTTTGATGCTGTGGAGAGTTATGTGCCACGTCGCGTTTCCTCATTGTGTAATGAGCATCTTACTAAACTGATTTCCAATGTTGATATTAGAGTTGTATTATTTCACATTAAATCTTCCAAGGCTCAAGGTCTCGATGGTACATGTTCTTTAATTTTCCAAAAATATTGGCATGTGATTTCTAATGATGTTGTGCATGCTGTGAAGTGTTTTTTTTTTTTTTTTATATATATTATTATTATGGTACCTTGGCATTGGTAGTCAATTATAGCCATATTGTTTTATTGCCTAATATAGTCAATCCAAGGCACATGTCCCAACTTCGACATTTAAGTTTGTGCAATGATTTGTACAAAATCATAGTCAAAATTTTAACTAATAGACTTAACGTGGTTAGTACAAATGTAATTAGCTATACTCAGAGTGCTTTTGTGCCTAAGCGGCTCATTACAAATATTATCTTGGTCGCCTAAAAATTGATACATGAGCTTAAAAACACGAGAAGCGATAATCAACATTATATGGTGTTGAAATAGTTTCATTTATCTATTAGATATTAGATAATTATTATAATATTTTTCTATTAGTTTAGGACTCTTATTTAGAGTTATATTAGGATTAGGATTCTAGTTTATTATCGCTATAAATATCAGTGTAATCTTTCAATTTTATATGAATGAGAATAAGATGTCTCTCTTTAATTTTCTTATTCTCCTCTCTACCTATTTTGATAATATCTATACAATTATTTCCGCTTCATAATTTAACTTGGTATCAGAGCAATATTTGGTCCAAAACACTAATATACACTTTTCTAAATTCTTTGTTTTTATCCTTCTTCAATTTTCATTAAAAAAAAAAAGGGATATTATGGTACCAGATCTGAGTTCAAATATCAGCGCCGCCGTCCCGTCCAGCACCGCCGTCTGTCCCGCCGCGTTCTGCCGGGCCAGATCTGCCCTCAGCCTTCGTCCACCTTCTACGCGCCGTCAGCGCGCCTGTCTCTGCCAGATCTGCCCTCCGCGCGCCGCGCGCCGCCTGTCCATCTGGTACCCTCACGCCGCCTGTCGCGCCGCGCAGTCTCTGTCCGCCTTCCTCCATGTCTCCTCTCCAACAGATCTGCCGCGCGCCTGTCTGCATCAGATCTGCCGTGCGCCTGTCTGCCGCGCGCCTCTACCTCAGATCTGCCTCCGCGCGCCTCTGCCTCCGTGCGCCTCTGCCCTCCGCGCGCCTCTCTGCCGCACCGCGCGCCTCTGCCTCCGCGCGTCAGATCTGCCTCTGCCTCTGCCTCCGCCCGCCTGTCCCGCGCGCCTCTGCCGCACCGCGTCCCGCAGCGCCTCTCCCCTGTCGCCGTCAGCTCCAGATCCGCCTGCCGCCGCCATCTCCAGATCCGCCTGCCGCCGCCAGCTCCTTTTCCTGCCTCAGATTTGCCGCAAATAACATCAAACATATCTTATCTTGTTTGCAGCCCAAAACCACTTAAAACCCTAGCCTATCAAGCCCAAGTCCAAGCCCACATATTAAATGAAACCCTAGCCCATTTCCACTCATCCAAACCCATCAGCCCACACTTAATTTCACTGGTTGAAGCCCAAGGCCCAATTATCCCACTATCCAGCCCAAACTCTCTTACCCAGTCAATAGTTCAATCAGTAGCAAGCCAACAGTCCAGTCAGCATAAAAAAAAAAAAAAGAAACAGGTTCCTGGGTTCAGCGATGTGCCTAACATGGCCGCCCTCAGCGGTGTGTCCAACATCGGTATCTGCCGATGTGAGGGGGAGTGTTGAGGAGTCCCACATCGGCCAGGAACGGTCCTTCTGCTATTAGAGCAGGTTCTTGGGTTCAGCGATGTGCCTAACATGGCCGCCCTCAGCGGTGTGTCCAACATCGGTATCTGCCGATGTGAGGGGGAGTGTTGAGGAGTCCCACATCGGCCAGGAACGGTCCATTAGGCTCGGTGGATTTATTTTCTATGGATATGTGGCAGTTGTACTTTCTAGCAGACATCAATTGTAGACGACAGGGGGAGTTTTGTTATAGTCATCTACAATTGAGCACATTGACTTCTTATATGGTATAGTTTTGTGTCTGTGGCTTCATTCTCAGTGGTATCATCAGGGGCTTCATCATCAGTGTTATCATCAGGGGCTTCATCATCAGTGTTATTATCAGGGGGTTCATCATTAGTGAGGGCTTCATCATCAGTGTTATTATCAGGGGGTTCATCATTAGTGGTTTCATCATCAGGGGCTTCATCAAGGGTTTCATTTCAGGGGCTTCATCAGGGAGGTTATCACTAGCATCATCTGTCATGCATATATCCCACTGTCATCTCCATCACTATTGTCTGCCATCTCAGTTTAGCAGCAATCGCCTTCAACCATGGCCCACCAGCGCCGTTCTCAAACTGCGGCCCATCAACGTCGGTCTACTGTCATATGTCATCATCACCATTTTCAGATTGGTGTCTTCTTGTCAAGCTCTCGACTTCGTAGCCGTGTTTTCTAGAATGATCAACTGACCCATCGTCGTTTTCTAGAATGGTCAACCGGACTACCGTCGTGTGTCATCATCGTAGCCGCGTTTTCTAGAAAGATCAACCGACCTGTCGTCGTTTTCTAGAATGGTTAACCGGCCAACGTTTTGCTTATTTTATTTATGTTGTTCAATCTGAACATAAATTATGTTCAGCTTGAGGGGGAGTGTTGAAATAGTTTCATTTATCTATTAGATATTAGATAATTATTATAATATTTTTCTATTAGTTTAGGACTCTTATTTAGAGTTATATTAGGATTAGGATTCTAGTTTATTATCGCTATAAATATCAGTGTAATCTTTCAATTTTATATGAATGAGAATAAGATGTCTCTCTTTAATTTTCTTATTCTCCTCTCTACCTATTTTGATAATATCTATACAATTATTTCCGCTTCATAATTTAACTTATGGCTCTAAAATTGGATATGAGCAAGGCTTATGACAAAGTGAAGTGGCCTTTTTTGGAATTAATGATGCGTAGACTTGGGTTTCTTGATTGATGGATTTTTTGGATCATGGCTTGTTTAACGACTATGTCATACTCGTGTTATCAATGGGTGATCCATTATATGCCTTCTTGTTTTTGATTTGTGTAGAGGGTCTGTCTTTTTTGTTACAGAGGGAGGAACGAGTTGGGAATATTAGTGGCTTAAAGTGAGTCACACTAGTCCTTCGGTGTCTCATCTTTTTTTCTCTAATGACTCACTTATTTTTTGTAAAAGAGACATCGGTGAAGTGCATTACCTAAAGTCTATATTGCAGGAGTACCAGAGAATTTCTGGCTAGACTGTTAAGTTCCAAAATCGAGCATCATTTATAGCTCTAATACTTCTACCCCTAATAAAGATTAATATTATAGTGTCTAGAAATTGGTGGTGTTTCGGGGTTTGATAAATATTTGGGTCTTCCCATGTTGTGGCTAAGCGGGAACAGATTAATCATATTTTGGATCGGGTGCATCAGCGGTTGCAAATTGGATAGTTGCAAAATTGGGCATGTGGGAATCTCACTTTCTGGTAAAGAGGTACTTTTAAAGTCGGTGGCATGCACTATGACTAATTATGTCATGTAGTGTTTTGTTCTACCAGTTGGGCTCTGTAATGATATGGAAGCTGCTATGCAAAAATTCTAGTGGGGTTCTTTGTATAATTGTAGGAAGATCCATTGGTTGGCCTGGAAGTGGTTATGTGAGGTACATGAGGCTAGTGGTCTTGAGTTTAAAGATTTACATGCTTTTCAAGAGTCGATATTATAGGATTGAGTCTTTTTTTTTTTTCTGGGGTGGGCTCGTCTTCTTCATGCACTTTGCAAGATTTATTGCAAGCTCGATATCTGCTACTATCGGTCTTTGTTGAAAATTCCATTCTGGTCGTTTAATACTTATTTGGGAGTATACATAGGTTCCTAGCCTTCCTAATTTTTGGCCTCTCACTCGTTGGGATCCTAGTATTACTTGGATGAGTGAGTTGTTCAATGAGACTATTGGCATTTGGGATGTTGACAAAGTGAGGTACGTCTTCTTTACTGCTGGGGCTGATTGTATTTTGTATATGCTTATTGTGTTCTTAGGATCAAGTAATCAGTGGTGTTGGAAATTTGAACATAGTAGGTATGATATTGTTAGACCGACATATTCTCGTACTTGTGAGGTGGTTGGTGTTATGAACCCACTTGTTTGGTTATAATGGAAGTTTATGTGCAAGATTAAGGCTCTTTTTAAGGTTCGACATTTTATTTGGAGGTGCATTCATGGTACATTAGCTGTTAGACATGCTCTTATACAACATTCTTGCCAAATTGATGTGTCTTCTTGTTCTTTGTGCGATTGTTCTATGGAAACTATGTCACATTTGTTGGTGAGGTGTAGTAGTGTTAACATTATCTTAACTACACCATGTATTTCATCTCATCTTTATTGTGCTAAGTCGAGGTGTGACGGGCAAAATGTGCTTGCTAAGGTGACTCTAGCTTTCTAACGCATTTGGAAAGGTCGCAATTATGTTATCTTTAATAATGAGGTGTTTGCTCCAGGATTGATTCTTGCTGGTGCATGTGAGGTATGATTGTTAGTTGATGACTAAGGTTTTTGGCTAACTTAGCAGCCATCTTGGTCATAGATGTGTTAGTGACGTATAAGAGATTTGTTATGCTTGTTGCTTTTCTTTTTTTATATGTTTCTATATTAAGCTACGATGCTTCTAGTACTCATGGACACTATTACATTGTGAAATAAATAAAATTAGTATCTTGCCTTTTTACAAAAAAAAAAATGAAAATGAAAAAAAAGAGAGAGATTATATCATTATTCATATTAATTAAAATATTAAGTTATAATTTAAAAGGATAAGATATTTCACTTATAATGCAAAATAGCAATGTTCAACCAATAAAATTTCAAAATAACTTATGTAAACTCGCACATATCATCAGTTATTTTTAGTGCAATGATATATAATGTTTATAGGCATTTAAAAAGTGTCTTTTGATCTTGTTCTTTATAAGCATTTATTTGATTTGGAGTCCTATAATAACATAATAATTTGTTTATAATTAGTTTGGTTTCAAATAGTATGTTTATAATTTATGTACATTTTATAAGTTATCTTCAACACGTAAAGATATTATTGTACATATTATGTATAAGTACTATTATATTATTTTATATTACTAATTCAATAATGTACTTGTTGTCCAAGCTATTTAGGGATGGACTAGTATTTATTCGATCAGTTAGATTTTGTTAATCCTCTGCTTGGTAACTATTTGTTTGTTACGAGTCCTGTACGATACAGAAGATTTGCGGCAAGTTAAAACCACAACCAATCTTCTGATTTCTGACATAGATGATAGATGGATGAAACTAATTTGATTTCAAAATCTAGTGGACTGGGTTTCCTCTTGCACGTTTTAACATGTTGAAACTTATGGAATACTTGACTGAATTTTACTTGTAATTGGACAAGTGCTTAAATGAGTAGTACTTTTTTTGCGGCTAATAGTCCTCATCCAAAGCCTTGGGAGCGAGCACGTGGCTCATCTGGCCATCAGCTGGAAGCACTAGTGATGTGCTTGAGGCTTCCGGAGCTTCTAGTGTTAACATTTTATCTTTGCTACTTACAAAATGTATGTCAATTATACTGTTCAATAATTATGTGATATGGCTGGACCTAATTAGCTTCTTAAAATTTCAATAATGATCGTGAGGAATCAATTAAATTTTTAATAATTCATATTGGTCCTTTTATATAAAAACCAATTAAATTTCAAAAGTCACATTTGAGATTATCGATCACAAATCTCTGATATATAATGATACGCTTTTAAGAATGATCAAAATCACATTTTGAAAAGATACACTTAAAAGGTAATATTTTTATTTTTTCTTATTTTTCATAAAAATAATTAAAGGATATTATTTATGTTAGCATTTTTTTCACACACAAATTATATATATTTTTATTTTTTACTTTCAAAAATTGTTTCAAAAATTTAAGTACTCTTGTAAATTGCTCGACTCAATTTATTTAAAAATAATATAAAATAAACTTTTACATATAAAAAATTTAAATAAGTTAAATTGAAAGTGACAATTGATACTCTACTAACAATATCAAGACTTGTTTTCCAACTCTCTTATATACATTATTAACATAACACGTAGTTAATCTAATGGACAAAAAGTTTGCCAAAACGTCATAAAAGTTTTAAACATTTTAATTTAAATCACCGTAAAGTATTACTTAATTTCAAAGAAGTTCAACTTTTTTTAAAGCAAATGATAGACCGGAATCAGTAGGTGCATTAGGGTGCCCCATTAGAATGGAAAGCAGTGCTTAGCACCTTCTTCAATTTTCAACCACCTATAAATATTATTAAATAAATAAAAAGTAATGAGTATATAACAAAGCATCAACGAAACTTATAAGAAGGTTATCGTCCATATCAAAAATAGTGAAGTGACGCTCGAAAGATTGTACATCCTACTAAGGGTGTCCGCGGTCCAGTCTGGTCCGATTTTTAGGAAGAAAAAAATAACCAAACAAAACCAAACATATTATTTTAACTAAAACAATTGGCTAATAAAATTTTAAAACCGAACGATTTGGTTTGGTTTGATTAGCGGTTTTTAATGGTTTGTTTTTTAACTTTTTTTCATTATCGGTTCGGTTCGATTTGGTTTAAAAATTTGTAAAATCGGACTGAACCGTTAGTACAACAGTTTGAGAAAAAAAACCAAACCGACCGTTTCATTTGTAAAAATGTCTGGTTTGGGTTTATCGATTTTTAACGGTTTGGTTTGGTTTTTGGACACCCCTATATCCTACCACCAAGTAGCGGAACAAAAACTAGGAGATTTAGAAGCCTAGCCATCAACAGCAAAATTACCTTCTCGGTAAATATGAGAACAGTGTAAGTCCATGCGTGCAATCCGAGCCAAACAATTTGTCCAGGATGAGAGCTATCGCCATGGTACCATAAGAGATCTGGTGCGGAATAAAGTCACCACATACGCAGAGTCAAACTCCAACCAAATCTTCTTCCAACCAAACCTGTCTGCATATTTTATTGTATGAATAGCCCTTGCTAACTCAACCTCAAAGGCATAGGAAACCCCTAAAGGAGCACAAAAACAACCATTGACAAAAGATCTGGAGGTTCGAGAAATCCTCGCACAACCTAAAAGGCCAGGTGCCCCAAAAGCAGCCCCATCCGTGTTTACCTTTAACCAACTTGGAGGAGGAAGATGCCAGTTAACTTCAATTACCTTTGGGGCTGGTGACTGTATACTACGAACTCGTAAACGACTAAGCATGTGCAAGTCATTCAAAGTGTTTCGCATTGCACCAGTTTTGATTAAGCTTGCTTCTCTAATAAAAAGTCAAATAGTAGTAAGAGAGGAATGCAAAGAAATCTCAATCCCATCATAGTAGCAACTATTCCTAGTTGTCCAAATAACCCAAATAATCGAGACAATGCCTGCTTTCCATAAATTGGGAACTTGAGGTCCAAAATCTCTCCAAAACTCCAAAAGTGACATGTCTGTGCGAGGGTGCAAACCAAAAAAAGAAGCAATGATGTCCCAAAGAGTCCCAGCAAAAGGACACATTAAGAAAAGATGAGAGCTCGTCTCCTCTGATCTACCACAAATAAAGCAACGTGAAGGAAAGGAAAAACTCTGCTTCTTGACAACACAATTAGTGGGAACCTTTCCTTGAATGACTCTCCAAAAAAGCATAGAACGAGATGGAGGAATAAATGGGGACCAGACTTCTTTACCCCCAACTTTTAACTTGCCCTATTGATCTCAAAGAATCATAAGCATCACGTGTGGAAACATCTCCTCTAATTGAACAAGACTAGACCCGAGTATCTTTTCTTACTTGCAACTACTGAGTTAATATCCATGGCTACATCCGGATGAGAGTCAACAAAATTTTGCGACAAACACCAACCATCTTCTGCCTGAAATTGACCAACCAAACCATTCAAGGGCATATCAACTGGAACCTCAAGAACTCTCTCTATTAGAGGTGAACCCAACCAATTGTCCGTCCAGAAACAAACCAATGTATTTTACCTATCAACCAACGGGAGTTGGCAATCAAAGCTAGGAAATGGGTCCTCAAGCTAGGCTAAATAGATGAGCAAATATGTTACCTTCTAGGAATATCATTCCTGATCAAGAAATCGCCTTAGTAAGTACATCAAGGTGTGAGAAGTTTCTTTAATTAACCGCCAAGCAAATCTTTGGAACATGGCTTCATTTAGAGTTTTCAAATCTCTCAGACCAAGACCCCCCCTCAGCAAGAGGATGGTAGCAACCTCTCAAGGCGACCTTAGAATAGCAGTTGTTCTTGTATTATCGGGACCCTAATTTGCGTAGGTGGGCGTCTTGTCTTTGCTAACTCGCCTAAATAGAATTGGTACAGAATTCAATAAATACACTTTCAAAGAAACTCAATACATCATAGAACAATCTCAATACTTTGTGGTACTCGGTTAATACCAATTGGTAGGAATGTACTAAAAAAGATCTAAGGTCTTTTGTTAATGTACACTTTTAATGTGATTGGTTAATGTACACTTTTAATGTACTCTTAAGATATCGTAGATTACGATGTGTGATACCACTTTAGGTACCACAGATAACTATTTTTCTAAATGTACTTTTTGTTCACTTTGTTATCTAGGATTTTTGAACTATTTCTTTTTGAAAGATACAATATCAGATAGAACAATACCTTTATCTAGCCATATACGGGTGCATTAATGATTAACCTTTCCATTACTACCAACCTAAAGAAATACGACCGCTATGAGATATATGGTTTATGCCAAAATTGGACTAATTTGGAAACAATGGGCAATTTACTTTATACCTACTATTCCTTCTGGTTTTTGGTTTCGAGTCTTATTTTATTAGTAGCCATGATTGGGGCTATAGTACTGACTATGCATAGGACTAAGGTGAAAAGACAGCCCCACAACTATGGTTGTCGCAGTCTATAAATAGTGGATTGAAACGAGTGCCCGTGTTGTAGCACTTTACCAGTTCTAGAACGCAGTCTAAGGGATGTATATTCAATGCTATCATTTTGAAATGTCTGCTTCAACTGTTGCCTCCCAATTTAAAAGAATAAGTACTATTATACTAACTCTTAATATCTTCTTGATTTTGTCCTTGTGCCTAGCCCAGAAAAAATTTTGAATGACTTTTTGGCCATCTATAGATTTGAAAATAATGCAGGAACATACTCTAGATAATTGATGCAATCAAGCAGTGACGACCTGCTAGAGAAAGTGATAATCCCTTCCAAGAGTCCAAACGAACTTTAACCCGATCTACCAAACCCTGGAACCAGCATTGATGTGGGGCACCCCGAAAAAGAGTCACCCCAAGACAACTCATAGAGTCACCATCCAAACGCATACCCGAAAGCTCTTGAATAGACTGAATTTCACTTCTCGACACCCCCATACCGAAATAGATGCTTGATTTTTCATAGTAAACCAACTATATCGATAAAACACCATAAAGCTGAAGAGCTTCAGAGATATTTTGGATATTTTGAGAACTAGCCCTTGCAAAGATGATCAAATCATTTGCATAAAGAAAATGGGTATGAGTTGTAATACCATGAGGAGAAGAGATATGGGCAAGCCGACCATCGACAACCATGATAGAGAGATACATGTTAAGAAAATCACTTGCAATGCAAAAAAGCGGTGGAGATAAAGGATCACTTTGTCGCACCCCTCTAGAGCAAGGGAAATAACCTTTATGGGAGCCATTCATGAGAATAGAGATTCTTGTAGAGGCAAAAAGACCATGTATCCAACCAAGGAAAACCTCATCAAAGCCATAGCACCTCATTACCTCAGTAACAAAGTCCATCTTATCGTATTGAAAGCCTTCCATATATCGATTTTAAGAGTAAGATTTCTACCACGACTACGAATATCCAAAGCATTGAAGCACTCAGATGCCCCTGCCATGCAATCTCCAATACTGTGTCCCGAAATAAAACCAAATTGATTTGAAGAGATAATACGAGAACAAATAACCCCCAGACAAGTAGTTGTTATTCTCGTAATAATCTTGAACATGAAATTTCCAAGTATAATAGGTTTGTATTGGTCAACCCGGCTTGCATGATCAACCTTAGGTATCAAGATGACAAAACTAGAATTGAGCTCGAGATGCATCCTCCCTGTACGAAAAAAATATTGTATTGCCCTAACAACATTAGAACTAACAATGTCCCAACAATGTTGGAAAAAATGACCAGTATAGCCATCTGGGCCAGGAGCACTCAAGGGATCCATATCAAACACCATGGCTTTTATATCCACTCCAGTAGGAATTTTCCTCAAAGAAACATTGTCGTAATGAGAAACCAACTTTGGAACCACTGAATCAATGGTCGAAAAATTCAGAGGATCCCCTCTTATTGGCTCTAAAAGCATCCTCTCATAATATCCCACAATATGACTTGCAATAGCATCCAGATCATGACAAATATCACCATCAATCTCCAAATGGGGTAGAGGCTTTTGAGCCCTTTAACGACGAAACATAGAGTGATAGAAATGAGTATTCCTATCGCCGTCCTTAAGCCACTTTAATTTGACTTTCTCTTTGAAGAAGGTGTCCTGTTGTTTTAAAAGCCTATCAAGATCAACCATGGCATCAGACTCAAGTTGAAAAATGTCCGCGTTGAAATTCTCATCATTATATCTTTTTTGAATATTAGCCAGTTTAGACTCAGCTAACTTGATATTGCGGTCGAGATTACCAAAAACTACTCTATTCCATGATTTTAAAGACATTTTTATCTTGATTTTGCCAACTACTACCCCCATGGGGCTAGAGTGAATTGGAGTTGACCAAACAGAGCGGACTAAATCCAAAAAACCTGGGTGATCTAGCCACATTCCATTAAATCAAAAAGGACGAGGCCTCTAGGCATAGAAGTACTAGCAGAAAGTAGTAGCGAGTGATGATCAGAATTATGTCGTGGAAGAGTACAACAAGAAACTTGATTCCAAGCATCTAAAAAGGAGCTAGTACACAAACCCTTTTTAAGACGAGAAATGCCACCCTTAAAGAACGTGAAGAAATAACCCTTTACATCAATGGCAATCAAATCACAGTAGGATATAGCAGCATTAAATTCTTAGATCAAAAGATTTGCATAAGAGGATCCAAAAGCCTCATAGGCACCCAAAATGGCATTAAAATCCCCAGTTACCAACTAAGAGGTGTGCATCTTTGATAACACCATCAAAGAATCCCAAAGACCTCTTTTCTTGATATAAGTACCACTTCCATAAACAAAAGTTAACAAGTGAGTAGTAGAGTTATTAGTGTAGGTAACGCTAATATGCTGATGATCCTGAAGTACAAAAAAAGTAGTTAGTGCCACAGAGGGTGAAGCAAAAAAGCCAAATTTTAGGATTGGAGGGAACATTGGCATAAATAAAAGTGTATTCGAGAGAAAGACAAAAACGATCCTCAAGAGCTCGTAGACTAGTCATGGGTTCAGCTAAGCAAACATAATTAGGTTTTTCTTTTTGACAAAAACTCTATAAAGCTTGTTAGGTATCTCTATTGACTATACCCCTACAATTCCAATAAAACACTATCATGATGAATCATGATTGGGGACACCACTATAGGGTGTATCATTTGCAGAAGAAGATGTGGAACTTTTTGGCCTTCCTTTCCTACTAGTAACCAGGTGTCATTCCTCTTTGTCACTAACCAAATCCTTCTCAAGAACATAAGCTTTCTTAAGCCTCATCATTCTTTATTCAAGTTCTAGCATGTTCACAGGATTATGAATAAGTCTGGTAGCAGTGCCACTGAAATTACAATCAACAATAGGGAGAGCAGGCTCCAAAACTTTAGCATTGTCAGTCACTGAATCCAGTGGAGTAAAATCTTGTGCATCAGCATGTTCCATATCATTGGGGGGTGTTGCGAAAGGAGGAGATGAAGTAAGAGTGGTACTAACATTTCCAAAAGCAACATCATTGGAGCTAGATATAACTACACAGGTGGGAAGAGAGACAAATGTAGAGTCGATAGACATCATAAGTCTAGAGGTCACTAGAGAGACTGGATGAACATCAATGGTGTCCATAGGCACAGAGATGGATGCACTCGAAGGAGGAGCCGACATAGTACCCACATTATTACCCACATTAGTAATATTATCTTCTATAATATTAAGTGTAGAAAAAACATTACTAACCGAGATGGTTACAGAATTAGCAGAGGCTTTAGGCCGATAAATTTATTGTGGACGAGTTTGTGGTGCAACTTTTGGAGGCTGTACACTTTTGGGAGGATCAACAATGATAATAGAACTATTTTTTTGATATTTAAATGCAGCATGCCCTGCCGAAGAACAAATTGTGCAGAACTCTGGGACATTCTCATAAAATAAATCAATAAAGAACTTTAGAGAACCTACTTCAACCATTATTTGCTCATCAAGCTTTTCAGCAAGGTCTATATAAATAAAAACCCTTGCAAATTTTCTCATTTCTTCATTTAGAGTGGCATTATCAATTTTTAAAGAGACACCAATAGCACGAGCAATATTTGCAAGAATTTATTTATCCCAAATTTTTCATGAAAAATTGTAAAAACGAACCCACACGTGGGCATTAGTTGCCTTTGGATGCAAATGATTAAAATTTGGCATCCATTGTTGAACCCTAAAAACACCCGACTTTAAATTGATAAGAGCATTTGCACATATCCTAGCTTTGTCCTCGGGGGTATGTAGTAACATATGATAATATTTGCGTCCCAAAGAAATGAGCTTCCAATTAGTGGGTAATTTCCAAGCTGCTGCTAAACGCGACTTTAAATTGCCTTGAGTCCAAGGCTTATCTCCTTTTGAGAGGATTAGTCTAACAATCAAGGAAAACTTATATAATTCAAGGCGAGATTGATACAACTCTCGGTCCACAGCAACACATGCAATATCACCACTTTTCTTTAGGGCGTCATCAATTGGTTCAATCACAACTTTGGGGCGTAACTTTTTTTAGGGGCAATGGGGTTAAAGAGGTCAGCATGTCCCAAGTGATCCATAGGTTTAGGATTGGAATTATTTATACGATGTTAATCCTTAACCCAAAACCATAACAAACTTAGGACAACTCCAAATAAATATTTTTCTTTTGCCTTTTTCTAATTGTTTCCTCTTTTGTCTTCTTTCCTTTTCTTATTTCTTTCTAAGTCAATCAAAGAATTAATACAACATAAAAATTCAAATCTAAAAATGGAAAATAAAAACTTACCAAAAAAGAGGATGAGGCTAGTAGGTCTCTTTGAATTTGAATTGCACCGCCCAATCAGATCAAAATTGATATAGCCCAAAATATTAAGCAAAATTGAAGCAAATTTTGATCAGAACAAATCGACCAAGAAACGTGTTCACCAATGAGTTATCCCAACAAACACGTGTAGGCAATGAATATGAATTTCACAATGAATTAATCTTCAGCAGCCGCGCATGATTAATTGGACTGATTAATCTTCAGCAGCCACGCATGAAATCCCTTCGCTGCTCTACCAAATAACCACTGATTTTTCTTCTCAAAGTGAATCAGATCGAGTCCACCAGAATAAATTAACAATGATCAAAACAAATTAAACTTGATCTGATCACAAGTCAAAAACCGGTCTGACCTCCAGTCCGTCAAAAGAGCTTTTTGAAAAATCGAAAGCTTACTGACTTCAAAGAAGTTCAACTTGTATATAAATACTAACTTGATGAAAATAAAATAATGTTAATAAGATGTCAAAATAAAATTAAAACAATAATTTTTAAAAAGTTAATAAAAAAGGAAAGCAAAATATATGCAATATTATAAGAGAAAGAGATTCAGAGATAAAATTTATAAATAAGAAAAATATAGAAGGGTGGTGCTATGGTGGGTGTGGGGAGTGAGACATAAGAGTTTTTATTTTGATCAAATTTTTAAAATTATTATACTTTTATGATTATTTTAATAGCAAAAGTGTCAATTTAAATTTTTAGTATTATGCCAACCACATTTTTCAAGTTGGACCCTTAAACTTGAATGATACTATTTTATATTTGGGATACTTTTGTTAATTGGGAAACCTTCATGGGTATAGTTGATATTTACCCCTTAGTTGTTTATAAATAAATAAAAAATTAAATATTGTAAAAATTGCTTCATTGACCAATAAATTAACAAACATATATTTCTACGTGAGAATGTGTGAATGTGTTGCACTTTATACTACAGTCATATTTGCAGAATAAATGTCATGATTAAATGCACTACTTACATGACATGAAATCATAATTAAGTATTTTAGTTTTTCTCTTCTCTATATCTTCGTCTCCCTTTTCTCTTTTCTTTTTTTAATAATAGGCATTTTTTGATTGTGAATTTGATTTTTTATCAAATAAAATAATAGGCATTTTTTTAGTATAAATTTGATTTTTTACTAATGATAAATTTAATGCTTATGTTGAAACTCAAATCCAAAGATAAGAGTTATATCTTTGTCAATAACGCAACACTAAGCATTTTAAATCCCTGAATTAATGTATAAATAGACACATAAATACTTATCTTAGTACCATTAAAATCAAAAACTCTGACATTTTAAACCCAGAAGAATGCATTTCCAATTCCATTAATTAGTTGTTATCTTTCTCCTTTCTGCAATGAAGTCTTCATTAACAATAAAAATAGAACAAAACTGCACTCAACTACAGAGCTGTGGTCCCCTAAGCATTCCATATCCTTTTGGTACCAAAACAAGTGAATGTTACTTTGATGAAACTTTCCTCGTTTCTTGTGACCAAACTTACAACCCACCAAAACCATACCTCCCTAAAACTAATATCACAGTGCATAACATATCCATTGATGGTGAATTGAGAATTGAAGGGCTTATAGCCTACGGTTGCCGCAACAAGCTCGGCAATCTTACTGACAATAGTACCATGATAATGGACATGAACACATCCTCCAACTTTCCCGTATCAAGTAAAAGGGGAAGGAACTATGCAACTGGATGTGTATCACTTTGTAGTGAAATTCAGGATGTGATTAATGGTTCTTGCTCTGGTACTGGTTGTTGCCAAATGCCAATCCCAAACGAAATTTTGGATTATGGCGTTGCAGTTGCAAGTGTATTGAAACACAACAACTCCTTGATTTATGATACTAGTCCATATGGTTATGCTTTTGTAGTAGATGACAGATACAATTTCTCATCCTTAGATCTTAAGAATCTACAAAACAAAAAGTCTTTTCCTTTGGTGCTTGATTGGTCTATTGTTAGCAGGACATACAAACAAGCTCAAGCATTTAAAAATAATTATGCATGTCAAGCAAGGTATAGTGAATGTGTTGATTCAAGTAAAGGAATTGGATATCGCTGCAATTGCTTGCAAGGTTTTGAAGGAAATCCATACCTTCTTGATGGTTGTATAGGTACTATTCTCTTTAATCAACTTACAGTACTTATCATTTGTTACAATTTAATTCTATTGAATCAACTTACTGTACTTACCAAAAGCTTATTAGCTATAACTAAAATGCATAAAAATTTATGAACTTTTAAGTTTTGTAATAAAAGTTCAATAACTATTAAAAAGTGCATTAAAAGTTCAAAATTTTTAAAATTGTTAAAATTTTATCCACATGGCTTAACTTATTGCATGTCACGTAAACAAAATTTTGACAATTTTATATGTTTTAGACATCTAGTGCTCGTTTTAATAGTTGTTGGACTTCTATTATCAAACTTAAAAATTAAACTTTTAAGTAATTTAGTCAAAATTAATTAACTTCTTATACCTTTTTTGTATTTTATATTATATAAGAAATATATGGATAAAAAATAAAAGAATTATTTTTTTATAAAAGTTATAGATTTTGAGATTTTTTTAATTTAAAATTTTCATATGTTGTAATCGAATTTAGTTGGTTTATATAACATTTATAATTAGTTAAATTATTTTTCATATATAATCCATCCAATTATATGCACCGTAATCTAGAGTATTACTTTTGATCTCTTTTTTTTTTTTTGTTAGATATAATTTCTGTATTGATATTTTCTACTATGAAACTAATAATATTCATCAAATTTACTTAACTTTTATCAAATTTACTAAAGTTTTTTACGATTTTAGTTAAATTATTTACTAATTTTTTTATTTAATGACCATTATGCAAGTAACTTTATACTTAAATTTAAACAACCATTTATTCATTTTTAATGTTATTGAAGTACTTTTTTTTTCCTTGTTAATAAAAGTTTCATTAATTAAAATTTCAAAGTATATCAAGTAGTAAATTCTCGTTTTAAGATACACATCCAAACGTCAAAAAGGTACATCAAAGAGAAAACTATATCACTAGGAGAAAAAAGGTAAACGAAGTCACACATTGGTGGTGAAACATGAGCATTCAAAAGCTTCTTCAACCAACCAACCTCCAACTATAGTAATGATTTGTCAAGTTGATGCAAAGGAATGTACTCAAAACAACAATACACATTCTTGCTACTAAACTTCAGAAACGGATCACCCAAAAAACTCACAAACCTTTGAGACATTTCTACGACCCAGATGGCCACAACAGAAACAACTAAACTACAACCTACAACAGATAACAATAACAAATCACCTACAAGCTTTAAACACACAAAGTTGTAAGACAAGATTACACACAAAAAAATAATAAACTTATTAAAATAGCAAAAATTAAACAAAATAGCAAAAGCTAACAAAACACCCTAGTGGAAAACACTAGCGATGGAGCAAAGGTTGGGCCACCGACAATGGCAGCAGAGCAAGTGAGGAGCTGTTGGAGCAAAACAATACTGCCACACAAGCCAACTCCTTCATTTAGGCTCACACCGAACTCGAGCCAAGCACCCCACAAGCACCGCACTAACACTACCAGAGAAACCGTTCATTGAAAGGGAAAGACAAAATGCCACCACAGCCCTCCAAGTCACCTACAACAATTGAAAAAAGGTTCGCAACGACCACCACAAAATCACAATCGAAAAGTACTTCCTCGTACATAAACCAAAATCAACCACGCAAGGAGCAGCGATACAAAAGCACCACGCGAAAACAAAAACCAAAGACTGACTGACGGCCAAAAGGCCTACTTTTGGCCAACCCACAGAACAACAAATTGAAACCCTAGAGAGAGGTCAGAGAGGCACGAGAGTATTATTTTTTTTCACTTAGTAGCTTTAAAATTGTAATGTTATTGAAGTACCTAATATAATGTTGTTCAATATATTTAATTATTTTCATTTTAGTTGTTAGCAATACTTTATATTCATTGAGGTTTTCCTTTTCAATACTTGTCTTCTTTTTGCCTTGTTCTCTTCATTTTCTTTCGGCCAACATTTTTACCTTATTTTTGCCAAAATAAAAAAAAAATTCTTTAATATCAATTATGCTGTGTTAAATAAATTAGATCTAATTATATTACATATAAATCAATATTAAAGTACTTTTTTCATTGATAATATAAATGAATGCAACAAACTAACTAATAAATAAAAAAAGCTTTAGATATCATATGAACTCAGACATTGATATTATTGGTAATGTTTATGTAGCATGTCCTACCTTGTTCTTAGTTTGAATGATTACCTTATTCATTTTAAGTTGTGGATGCTTAGCGAATTTAAGCCTCTTTCTTTATCTTTCAGTCCATGCATTTTTTACAATTTTTGTCTTTTTTTATTTTTTATTTTTATTTTCGCTACAATACCGTAAAGCAAATCATTATTCAATTTTGGTGGCAAAAATAAAAGAAATAACATTATAAGAAATCAAAAGCATATGGAATAGAAATAACATAAAAGTGAGAGGTGAAGACATATTTATAGATAAATGAAAAGAAAAATAAAAGGTGCGCATTAATGGGGAATGATTAATTGTGGTTACTAAAATTTTTGGTTATAGAAAAGTAATAAAGTTCCTTTTTTTTTTTGGGTACATTCTCCATTATATGTTAATTAATTTATCATATATATGTAACTATTAGTAAAAATTTAAAGGTAATTAATTACAACTCAAATTTGAGGTAATATAAGTAGTATAAGTGTCAAATTAATTTACTTATGGAGAAAACATTAACATTCAAAAACGGTTTGGAGCATAACTTAGGGCATTCATTACTTCATTTTATTCTTAATAATAATTCAACTAGTTGAAGGGAAAGTGAAAAGTTAGCTATAAATAGATTACAAATTTAATAAATATTTTATAATACAAATAAAATGTATTTATATGTTAAGATCATGCTTTTGATTTAAATGCAGGACTTTGGAGCTTCCCGACAGATGTGATATTTGACAATGCGACTGGCTTCAGCTTCATGTGATTTGAGTGACAACATTGCAGCACCATGGCCGTCATCATCATCAATCTAACACTACAATAATAATAGAATTTAAGGACAGTTACACATTAAAAACTTGACCAACTGTCCTTAAATAGATATTTTTGGGAAGGTTAGGCGTAAATTTTTCTAAAAAAGTTTTTGGACTGTCCCTCAAAATTTTACCTTTTGGGACGATTAATAAATATCTTGCTAAATAACAAAACTTTCACTCCGGGCGACACTCTTCGAAAACTTCAAAAAAAAACCCTAAAATACACAGCCGAGCCTCCATTTCATTTCTTTTGAATGCAGGCCTCTATATTGTTGCAGGTTCTATGCTCCATCAATTATTATTATCTCTCATATGGTTATCTAGTTTCCAAGATGCAGTGTCATTGTCGACAGCTGAGCAAACTCACATTTCTTCTATGACGGAGCTAGCAACTCCACCTATTACTGGACTATTTGAACCCAAAGAGATATCACCTACTGTTCTTCCTCATAATCCATATCCTGCTGAATCTTTGCCTCCAATGTACCCAACCTTCCCAACAGTATATGAACCTGTCTTGACTGGAAGATGTCCTGTCAATTTATCTGCAATATCAAATATCATGGAAAAAACAGCCTCTGATTGTTCCCAACCTTTGGCATCACTTGTAGGCAATGTAATATGTTGTCCTCAACTGAGTAGTTTGCTCCGCATTTTCCAGGGTTTCTATAGCTTCAGCTCTAAGAAGTTGGTTTTGCAAAATTCAACTGCTAATGATTGTTTTTCAGATGTCATTAGTATCTTAGCTAGTAGGGGTGCAAACAGTACAATACCTACACTTTGCTCTGTAAAACCAGGAAATCTTACTGGTGGGTCTTGCCCGGTGAAGGATGTTACTGCATTTGAAAAGGCAGTTAATACAAGCAAGCTGCTTGAAGCATGCAACAATGTTGATCCTCTTAAAGAATGTTGTAGACCAATTTGTCAACCTGCAATTGTGGATGCTGCACTTCAGATTTCTGGACAACAGTTGACAGTCAACGGGAATAAAGATATAGGGGGAGCCTTCAACCATGTTGATTCTTTGAGTGATTGTAAAGGAGTAGTGTACTCATATCTTTCAAGGAAACTCTCTATGGATGCTGCAAATACTGCATTCCGAATATTGTCTGCCTGCAAAGTTAACAAAGGTAATTGTTAAATTACTGTAATTGCATTGTTAATGAAAGATTCTCTGGAATCAATATGTAGGAACAGGATTTACTAGGTGAGAGTGACACAAAAGATATACTATCCTAGAGGCTAAGCTAGTAGAATTTGAACTAAGGTGTCTAATTTTCCCATAAAGATTATATTCCAGCATGCCTTTTGTCCGATTGAGTTTGGTTGTAGTTGATTAATATAACTTTCACTTTTCGGACCATTTAATCTGTGGCTGGAAAATACATGTTCTTAGGGTTTTTTATAAGAGTATTTACTAAGACTTATTTTGCTGTTTCTGTTCTGATGAATAATTGTTTGTGCAGTTTGTCCTTTGGATTTTAAGCAACCTTCAGAAGTAATCCAAGCTTGTCGTAACATTGCTGCTCCTAGCTCTTCTTGTTGTAGCTCCTTAAATTCGTATATTGCTGGGATACAAAAGCAGATGTTAATTACAAGCAAGCAAGCTATAAATTGTGCTACAGTGTTTGGGGCCATGTTAAGAAAAGGTGGAGTTTTGGCCAATATTTATGAACTTTGTGACGTTGACTTGAAAGATTTCAGTATCCAAGGTACTTTTCCTACTCTATCTTTATCCTTCAAGTTTATTGCTTCTTGTCTATCCTTTACCCTAACTAAGCAGCGTGTTTTTGTTTCTGGTGGCTACTGGAGCAGCATATGGACAGCAAGGTAGGCCAATTACATTTTTTTGAACAATATTTCAATAATTTTACAATATGAGGAAACTTGTAGTGAAAGTATTGTCATGCTGCTCATAACCAAATAAAAAATAGTTCAAGGTCTGTTGGTTGACTGTTCTAGATAGTCCAAGTCCAACTACTTAGTAGTTACTACTAGTAGTGGCTGACAGTCTTTGGTGTTTCCTTTGATTTAATGGTTGTTGATGATGAAAATAATCCCCAAGCCATAGGAGACATCCAGAAGATGGGGAGGTTCCCCACTCGTTGAATGATGTTAGATCCAGTATCAGTTTTCACTTAAATGAAAGTCAAACGAGTCTATACTCCTCTTAAGATCACGCTTTTAATTTAAATGCAGGATGTCTACTTCGAAGCTTGCCGGCAGATGTGATATTTGACAATGCGACTGGCTTCAGCTTTACATGTGATTTGAGTGACAACATTGCAGCACCAACATTGCAGCACCATGGCCGTCATCATCATCAATCTCATCATTGTCCCTCTGTGCACCTGGTAACTGATCAAAGATTCAATTCATCTTTTTTCTCTATTTTTTTCTCCATTTTACCTATTTATTTCATATTTCTTAAACATAAATGAAGTTGATAGTAGTGAACCTTTATAAACAATAAATTTCCTCTTGCAGAGATGTCCTTGCCTGCACTACCCACATCGGAGACTTTTAAAAATCCTGGTATGTTGCAATTCCTGGCTCTTTTTTTAATTTTACTTTTTTATTTGAGATCTTTCATAGTTTCATTTGTTAGAAGTTTTTCGACTTACTAGGAGTGACCCAATAAAGATAAGCTTAAAGTAAGATGATTGTATTTTCTTTTTTTGATTAAAATTAAGATGATAGTATTGAGCAGATGTAACACGTAAACACCACAATTACAGTAAGCTAGATTTTTTAATTCCAAAAGGAAATTATCAACACTCTTGACTCTGGTACCGACTAATTGCATACGTTTTGTTGCAGGATGTAGGGTTGGTGGTCTAGAATTTATGGTACCAATTTTTTCATTTTTTATTTTCTGTATATTACTGTACTGAGGTTTAGCTGGGGCTTGAGCTGGTTTGAATTTTATGATATCTACGTGTATATCTTATGTAGCTTTTGTGTGTATAGCCTAGCGTTTTCCTTCTGTCTCTCCCCCCCTATGCTGTCTACTACTTTCATTGATCATCAATGGTGATGCTAATTGCAGTTTTAGCCTTTAGGGTTCTGGCTCTAATCTGTAGTCTGTGTATTTGATTGAGACACCTGAAGCAAATGAAACCACACTAAAATGAAGGAAAAAGAAAAATAAAGGGTTTTATAGTAGACAGCTGCATAATACACGCTATATGCTTTTCTACGAAGTGTAGTTACTTAAAAGGCAGAGTAAAAAGTCGGTGGCTTAGTAAAATTTCACTACTACAGAATTGCCTTTATAGGACGGCCACTGGCCGTCCTATAAGACTTATAGGGCGGTCAGTGGCCGTCCTATAAAGTCCCGTCCTAAAAGAATCGAAAAAAATAGGACGTTCACGGAGCGTCGTAAAAAAAATTTTTATAGGACGGCCACTGACCGTCCTATAAACTTTTTTTAAGACGGCCACTGACCGTCTTATAAATTGTTTATAGGACGGCCACAAAATTTAAAAAAAAAAAAAAAAAAAGTATATAGGGCGGCTTTTGACCGTCCTAAAAGAATTTTATAGGACGGTCAATAGCCGTCCTATATACTTTTTTTAGGACGGTCAAAAACCGCCCTATAAAATTTTTTTTTTTTTTTTTTCCCGGAATAAAATCTATATAAACTATACAAATTATATTCATTCAGAGAACACTAATTAAAAAAAAAAAAAATTTATATAGGGCGGTTTTTGACCGTCCTAAAAAAAGTATATAGGACGGCTATTGACCGTCCTATAAAATTCTTTTAGGACGGTCAAAAGCCGCCCTATATACTTTTTTTTTTTTTTTTTTAAATTTTTTTTTTACGTTGACTAAAATCTATATAACCTGTACAAATTATAGTCATTCCAACAACACAATTCACATTCAGAATACAATATTTCATTCCAAAATTATCCATAATTTGCATTACAAATATGTGGTTCAAAGCTGCCTAACTAGCTTTAATTTACATGTACAAATTATCATAATGTTCAGGAACATATATACAATCTAAAATTCAAAAACTTGCTAGCTTTAAAATTTACATAGATAGATTACAGTAACATACACACACATATATATATGAAACATATACAAATAGTCTAAGGATTAAAGCAAGCTACGTACATACAAATTATTAATTAACTAATTGTTTGAAAGATAATTGTAGACGTACATACACCATTCTTGCCTTAATGCCAGCAGCTCTGTTGGTGTATACTGATTCTTACTTGAGAACTACAATAAAATATACGTATAATATGTTAAAGCTAAATAATGGATAAATAATATTACGTACGTATAAACTTGAATATGTATACATAAATAATAAGTTTTAAAGCTTACCGGTACAATATCATTTGTTTCATCATTTCCAATAAATTTGGTAATATATGAATCTATGAATTTCATAACATAGTATCCACATTCATACGATTCTGGTTGTTTTGGACACTAAGTACAATTAAGAAAGCTATAGTTAGGGTTTATATAATTAACCAAATTACAAGCATATATAAAATTACATGTTGTCATATAACTAAAACAATTACCTTAACGAGAATCCAAGTTGGTTTAATATTTGAATTTCCACGTTGACGATGCCATGTTTGTAAAGCCCTGTTAATTATAATATAAAGTTTCATTGCATAATACCCACATTTATAGAATTTAAGTTTTTATAATAAACAAATAAGATGAGATCGATTATATAAAATATATTATCTAATATATAATATAAATATATGTGTGTTACCTTAACCAAATTTGTGTATATTCTTTATCAGGAGGTGATCCTTTAGAAGAATTGTAAGCCTTTATAGAATTGAACCATTGAAGCTCACAAGTGAACGGATTAACAACAGTTAATGTCCAATGACTCCTACATATATGTTAGTATTTCATGTTATGATACTGTATTAGCTAATGTGTTTAATGCATTGAATGTAATACTTACGATCTCCAATATGGAGCCATAAGACACATTGAACCTGTCATTGCATTGAACTTGTTCACAACCAAATTGACTTTGTAATCTTCATCATGATATGTGCATAAAAACTCTGGATCTACAAAAATAAAATGTCTCTCCAATGAGACATTTTGTCCTCTCCATTTATCAAATAATAACCTATTATTGAACAATGATATGCCAATTAGTGAAATGAAATACTCAAAATAAAGTATAGTTATAATTTTAAATATACCTGATGAAAATTTGTATATGAGGAACTCCAAGCCAACCACAGTCACAAATGTGGAGTATATCTTCCAGAGTTAATAAAATTGATGTTGTTTCAACCCCCAAAATCATTGGATTGCATGGAATCATACGATGGGAGTTATCACCTTCCATTTCCATATTATCCAACGCCCATCTTTGTAAAATTTCAATTCCATTGTGCTCTCCAACATCGCTACTCAAACTTGACAAAGAAATAACCTCCTTTCCTTTGGATGTATTTATACCTCTCTCTGACACATCCTTACTAATTCTTGTTTGTTTTTCAGGTAAGGGCTACAAAATATAGTTATTAGTTAATTAATAATAACATATTATATTTCTTTTAAAGAACATATATACAAACAATAAAATGGGTGTTGAAAATATATTACCTTTCTTAAGATAACAAGATGTTTTGGCCATCTTACATGTTGATTAATTGCATCACCCACGTAATAAAGTTCATCTTGCACTGGATATGGAAGAAGTGCCATTGGTTGTGATGTAGTTAATACAAAAACTTTGAAATTTTCTTCTCCTATTTCCACTGTATGAACCGTATCAGTTGGGTTGCAACGAGGAAAACAAGTGCCTTTGGCACAAACATTTGATGGGTCATCAATAGCTAAAAAGCACAACACTCCCTACATGTATGGTCAAAGAAAATTAGTAGAAAATATAAATGTAAATAAATGAGAATATATTATAACTTTTCTAATTAATAAATTGACAATATGTAACTTACCTTTTCTATACCAGATGGTGGGTGTGTACTACCATGTGATGAGTTAGAGTTGGCATTTGAATATGTAGGTGGAACATCCTTTGCAAACCTATCTGAACGTCCTGGTTCCATTTGAACGTCCATGTCCATTTGAACGTTCATGTCCATCTGAACGTCCGTATCCACCTGTGGATCCATATTTTCACTTTCTCTACTTCTTCTAAGTGAGTTATCGTTCATATGTTGTAATTTATCCATTACATTTCTCATTATCTGTTCTGACATTGCTTCAAAATTATTAGAATCTTCCTTATTTTGTTGCTGATTAATACGACTTTTTCTCCCAAAATAAGATGTAAGATTCTCTCTCTTTCCTAGCCCACGAACTCGACCTGAATGTTCTTCACCTAATGCCATCTCAAGTATATCATTCCTTCGATTTTTTTTAATTTCAAGTTCTCCGGTCTGTACTTTCTGCATCAATGTTTCCTATAAAATCCACAAGCAAAATATATTTTGTCATAATATTAGAATAGGATATAATATTTAAAGCTAATATTTTATTTCATAGTACAGTATTCTTACAATTTTTTCCAAAACTTCTTTTGTTTCATCTTTTAGTACTTGTCGTTCATCACTTGGTACGTGAGTGTCTAGCCAAGTCTCATGACGTTCCACGATAGCTCCAGGTCCTTTTTGCTTCTTCTGTTAAATAAATTTGAATATTATTTCAACAATCAAATAATATATTTCAATTGACAATAAAAACCTTACCAATTTCTGTTTTGAACCACGATACCCAGTCTTACTCCCAAAATATGTGTGTTTATTTAACTTTGCTCTTTCTTGCATTTCTTTCCGAAGTTGTAGCGCTTTTGCAGAAAGTTTTTGATTAACAAATATCTCCCATTTCGCTTTAGATATAAAGCTGTACTTATGTGGTGGAGTATATAGTTGTTCAGGATCATCCAAATAAGGAAATACAAAAGTCCTGGCTAAATATGACTTGAATTTCCTGAACTTCTCACCCGCATCAATCATATAAAAATGATATGTCATACGGTCATCAATCTCAAATGATTCCTACAATAAAAAATATAAGTATCGATCATAACTTTTTCCTAATTGTACACATAGAAAATCATAGATTATTAACAAAATAACAGTAACAGTAGTACGTACCAATAATGATTCCCAAATTTCTTCTTTACGAGACTCCGGCACTAATCGCCAATCAGTTATGGTGATATCAATGGTCGATCGTACCAAACTACCGATAGCACTAGCCCACTTTGAACTTGTATCACCACATGGAAGCCCATCTTCGTCAACCTCAAGTACTATCCTCTCTCTTTTCGTTAATATGTTTGACAAAGTTGTCATTCCTCGACCTTTCTTCCTTTCTGTACTCTTTCCATGGGTACCACCTTCATTTCTTGAGTTAGAAGAATGATCCATCAATTTGCATAAAAATTAAGTAACAATATGTGAGTGTACACCTAAGCATGACTTGTTAGAATGCATGAACAAGTTACTAAAATATATGAAGATTATCACGTATTTATTACCATGTGATTAGTTATAATAAGATGTAGGTAAGTTACTCAATAAAAGAATTTAATTTAATTATATGAAACTTACCATGTATTTATTTATTATTAATCCATATGCCTTCGCAATTAGTACGCAAATAAGAAAATGATTCTTCATCCTCTGTGTCATCATCGTAAACTTCATTGGGTATCTTGTTATTATCACAAACCATTGAAGCCCGTTCAAACTCCTCAATCTCTTCATCTGTCTCATCATTCTCATCATAATAGCCTTTATTAGGAGGAGTAAGAACAATTGACCACTGTGGGTCTTCAGGGTCTCTTACATAAAACACTTGCTTGGCTTGACTTGCAAAAATGAAACTATCTTCTTTATACCCAATTCTTTGTAAGTTTACCAAAGTAAAATCATTATCTTTGTCATAGCGAATACCAACCTTATTCACATTCTCAACCCAGTCACACTTGAATACACACTTATTAAACTTGTAGTAATCCAAATCCCATATCTCTTGGATTACTCCATAATATGTCATTTCACCAGATATTGGTCTTTTATCCTTTGCAGTAGCAAATTGCATGACTTGTGCTACTAAGGACACACCACTATTTTGATTGATTCGGTTATCATCTATTTCCTTTGTATGAAATCTATATCCATTGATGATATAACCATTATATTTAAGCACATGAAACTTAGGACATTTTGAAATCCATCTAAGTGTGATAGAAATGTTATGATTTGGATCTCTGAGCTCTTGAGAAATCTGATTAAATGAATATACTTAGTTATTAACATATACAAAAAAAAAATTCCTTGAATAATAATGTTATTTTCATATACTCACTTCATCACGTAGCCAGTACATAAAAGTACGATTATGTTCGTCAATTAACCATTTCTCTGTACGTCTTGAATGTTTGTACTTGTCTTTAATATGTTCCAAGTGCTTTCTATAAAGTTAAAAAAATTATTACTAAATTGATATTTAATCATAAATAAAACTAAGTAATAAAGTATAGAAAATTACTCAAGATATGGTTGAACTTCATCTGTGTTTGATAGAACATGACGATGGGCTTGCTCCCATAATTTACGATCTACTAGTTCTTGTTTTGCAGCTCCTATGGATTGACCAACACCTTTTCTTTCTTTTGGAATTGTGTTTTTGGTAACGGGCAAACTTATAGAATTCATTGCTTCTTCAGCTATATAACATTCAGCTATACATCCTTCAGGTCGGTTCTTATTCCTCACATATCCTTTTAATTCCTTCATTAATCGTTCAAATGGGTACATCCATCTCAAAAAGACTGGTCCACATAACTTCACTTCTCTTACTAGATGAATTGTGAGATGTATCATCACATCAAAAAATGAAGGAGGGAAGAATTTCTCTAACTTGCATAGAGTGACAACAAGTTCTGATTGAATTGCATCCAACTTTTGAACATCAACTTTTTTCTTACATATATCATTGAAGAAATAGCAAAACTTAATAATTGTACTCCTCACCTCTTTGGGCAACACCCCTCGCAATGCTACAGGCAACAATTGTTGCATCAAGACATGACAATCATGTGACTTCATCCCATATAACTTTTTGTCAGTCAAAGAAACCAAACTACTTATGTTGGATGAGTATCCATCTGGGACTTTAAGATTTGCTAATGTATTACAAAATGATTTTTTCTCTTTCGTCGATAAAGTGTAGCATGTGGGGGGTAAGTAAGTCTTATTCGTGCCCACCTTTGGACTAATCTCAGTTCTTACACCCATTTTAATGAGATCCATACGTTGACGAACACCATCTTTGGTTTTTCCAGGAATATTTAGCAATGTACCGACAATGCTATCACACACATTCTTTTCTATATGCATCACATCTAACAGATGTCTAACATTCAAGAACTTCCAATATTCTAAGTCAAAGAATATTGATTTTTTTCTCCATGGAGTGCTTGTATCAACCTTATAATTTACTTTCCCACGTGCAAAATTCATCATCTCAACTCTTGCTAATATTTCACTTCCAGTTAACGGAGTTGGTTGTGTTCCCTCCTCTTCATGTCCGTTAAAAGACTTAACTTGCTTTCTATAAGGATGATACCTAGGTAACCATTTTCTATGACCCATGTAAGACATCTTCCTTGAATGTTTTAACCTTAATCCCTGATACCCCTCACTACATACCGGGCAAGCGAAATAACCTTTAACAGCATGACCAGAAAGATTCCCATATGCAGGAAAGTCATTAATCGTCCACAATAAGATAGCTTTCAACTTAAATTTCTCAAGTTTGAAACTATCATACACATCAATTCCATCCGTCCACAACAACTTCAAGTCTTCAATCAATGGCTCTAAGTAAATATCAATATCATTTCCAGGTTGCTTGGGTCCAGATATCAATAAAGTTAGCATCATGTATTTTCTTTTCATACATAACCAAGGAGGAAGATTATATATGACAAGTATAACGGGCCAACAACTATACCGACTACTTAAAGACCGGTGAGGATTGATCCCATCAGATGAAAGTGCAAGTCTAAGGTTTCTAGATTCAGCGCTGAACTCAGGCCAAGTATTGTCAACATGCTTCCACTCGGGTGAGTCAGATGGATGTCGCAACATTCCATCATTTTCCCTTTCCTTCGCATGCCATGTTAGATTTTGAGATGTTGCTGAATCTTGAAACATTTTTTTAAAACGTGCAATAGGTGGAAAGTACCACAATACCTTTGCAGGAACATTAACTTTTTCCTTCCCTGATATTGGATTAACTTTCCATCTTGACTTTTGACAATGCGGACATGATATGGAATCATTGTATTCATTTCGATATAGAATACAATCATTAGGACAAGCATGAATTTTTTCATAATTCATGCCCATTTCACGAAGGATCTTCTTTACTTCATTCGTTGATGATGGCAAAACATTATCTTCCGGGAACATCTCACTCAAAAGAGTTAGCAACTCATTGAAACTTGTATCTGAATGACCATGCTTACCCTTCCATCTATAAAGCGAGACTGATCCTGACAATTTTGTGAACTTATTGCATCCTTGGTATAATGGCTTTATAGCATCTTCCATAATATTTTGCATGTCACTCATATTATTTTCATCAAAATTATCGTTTTCAAAGTTGTTAGCACTATTTGTGAAATCATTTTCACATGGATTGAGATCGCTGAATTCCTCAGGAGGATAAACTTTTGAAATTTTCTTCTTAGTCTCTCCATGACGATACCAATTTGTATATCCACTATCAATTCCATTATGATAGATATGATTTCTAACTTCAACCACACTAAAATTTTTTAAATTTGCACACTTCAAACATGGACAACGAATTCGATCTTTTTCGTTTGAATTTTCAGAAGCAAATCTCAAAAAAATTTCCACACCCTCTATAAATTTGATATTTGTTCTCTCCATAGACATCCAACTCTTATCCATCCTATACATTATTGTAAAGTAATAAATTGACAATAGCTAATTTAAAAATAATTTAATTATCGAATATTAAATAAAAGTATATAAATAAATAAGTAATATTGGTTATTAAATTTCTTAAAAAACATTTATAATATGTATATCATTTTATAAAGATTTTATAAGACATCGTATATATAATTGTAAATAAATATTGTGTCAATAATTAATTTAAAAATAAATAACTTGTTTAATATTAATTAAAGTATATTGCTATTTTAAATATTAGTTATTAAATTTAAAAAAAATATTATATATATATCATTTTATAAATATTAATTTATAAGACATCCTATATATAATTGTAAATAAAAATATCGTGTTAATTATTAATTTAAAAATAATTAACTTGTTTATTAATAAATAAAACTATATTGCAAATCAAAGTTAGTTATTAAATTTTCTAAGATAAAATTGTAATATGTATCATTTTATAAATATTTTATATGATGATTTATAAGTGTCCTAAAAAATTTTATTAAACCATCCTATAAGATTTTTATAGGACGGTCACTAGCAGCCCTATAAGAATTTTATAGGACGGTCACTAGCAGCCCTATAAGAATTTTATAGGATGGTCACTAGCAGCCCTATAAGAATTTTATAGGACGGTCACTAGCAGCCCTATAAGAATTTTATAGGACGGTCACTATCAACATATAAGAATTCTTATAGCAGTCCTATAAGAATTGAATTTCAGAAACAACAACAAAAATATTTAACCAATAAATATATATAAATATGTCCTATATGTAATATTTACAAGAAAATAGAAAACGTATTACTGCACACATTTTAGTTTTATTACCATGTATAATATGTAAAAGAATCATACTAATTAATATGTAATATGTTTAGAAAAACCATAATAATTAATTAACATGCTTGTATAACACAAAATTTCAGAGGAAAAAAAAAACATAGAACAGATAAATAAATAAATAAACGAAGGCGAGGAAGAACCTGTTGGAGGAGGAGACACGGGGTGGTTCAGGGGAGGAGATGGCGTCTGGCTGGCCGTGCGCGACGGACTGGGCTGAGTGAAGGAGGCGGCGCTCGGTGGTTTCGCGTGATACGGCGTACGTTCGTACGTGTTACGGCGTATGTTGCGGGTTACGGGGTTTACGGGTCGCGGGGTTACGTTTCTCAACGGTTTGGCGGTGGCTCTTGGCAGTGGCGACGGTGGGAAGAAACCAGATCTAGCCGTCCTTGTGAAGAGTACAACAGCTCTTGAATGTTTAATTTGGTAAAGGTAAAGTAGGAAATGGGGATAATCGAGCAACTGGTAAATAAGTGTAAAAAAATTAGGGCAATTTTCTTTTAGGACGGCTATTAGCCGTCCTATATGTGGGAGTATAAAGTTTATCGAGCTGGATAAGTAAAAAAAAAAAAATATGCAACTTTCTTTTAGGACGGCTATTAGCCGTCCTATATGTATTATATAAGGCGGCTAATAGCCGCCCTAAAAGAAAGTTGCGATTTTTTTTTTAAGACGGCTATAAGCCGTCCTATAAAGTAACGCCCATTTTTTTCCGTAATAGCCGTCCTATATTTCTTATACGACGGCCATATACATGTGACCGTCCTATTTGTTTCTCACTCTAAATTTGAGGCCGTCTTATATTGCTTATATTGTAGTAGTGTTTGTTATTTTGCCTTCATCGGCTGTACATGTACAGTTGAGAAATGCTAAATGAACTCATATTTACACATGTATTTGTACTTGCTTTATTTGTGTCAGAATTTTCCCTGCAAATGTACACAATCTACGCCTGAACTTTTTTCAGATATTTTCTATACAACTCGGTTTTTTTTTGGGTAAAAAATATATATATATATTTGAACCTCGATTTATTCAGCTAGAAAAATATATAAATTTACTAAATGATTTTTAATATTTTCTTTCTGAATTTCCTGGACACATTAACATGTGTTAAGATAATTACTAAATTTGTTACCATATGAACATGAGTTGATAATAAGGTGTTCAAAACAAAAAGTACATTATGCTTAAAATTTAGAGGACATGTTACATGTGTTTTAAAATAAGATTTTGTGACCGTATGAACATGAGCTCATAACAAGATGTTCAAAACAAAAAGTGCATTATGTTCAAAATTTAGAGACATGTAAACCAAACGTGTTCAAAATAAGATTCAAACATTGCAATGTGTCCAGATCTGGCAGAAATGGTTTTAACTTTTTTTTTTTTTCAAACAAGAAATTGCATTGCTTAGAAGAGAGTACATAGTTTGCTTAACGACTAAATGAGCTACACAAGAAAAACAAAGTGTATAACCTAAAACATCAAACAATCTATCTAATAGTTCTCTTTTAATTCTTTGCATGATAAATATAGCAAAGAGAAATGATAGATTATTAATATAAGAAAAAAAATTGTTAGTGTCACATAAATTTGCGCACACACTAATTATAGGTGACAAGTGGCTAAATTTT
Organism: Elaeagnus macrophylla; assembly: GCA_029378325.1. Lineage (NCBI taxonomy): Eukaryota > Viridiplantae > Streptophyta > Magnoliopsida > Rosales > Elaeagnaceae > Elaeagnus > Elaeagnus macrophylla. The sequence continues at coordinate 33,421,105 of CM055641.1, forward strand.
CTTGAAAAATAAATAATTTTTTTCATTTCCAAAATTATTGAGTCACGTGTCATGTTATAATTAGTTAGACATGTGTCCAACTTGGCTTTGTTGGATGAGTTCAATTGGATAAATACTGATCAAAATTTAGCTAGTTAGACAACATTTAATTTATTTAGACATGGCCGATTCAATTGGACATATTTATAATCAAAATTTAATCACAATTGATCAACCAAAATTAAAAATATTTTTGTCACAGTATATCAAAACTAAAAAAATAAAATAAAAAATGTTACAACGATATATAATTTTAGTTCAAAAGTGATAGACTGGCTTTATAATTCAATAGAATCCAATTGAGTTACTAGAACAAGATAATTTGAAAAGCAAATGCACTAACAACATAGTAAATTAAATGCAAGAGGACATCCCAATATAGTAAATTAAATGCAAAAGGACATCCATCACTAGGCATATAACAAAGCAAGAAGTTAAACATCTAGCTAACAATGGTTTGGAACTCTTCAAAGAACTTCATAATAATAATTTAGTAACGATTTCATTATATCATCGTCTGATTTCCTTAGTGATTTGACGACTCATTTTTCTCCGATTTAAGTCTTTGAATCACACCAAAATATCATTTTGATTTAAAAAAAAGTAGGAGCTTCATAATAATAATTTAGTAACGATTCCATTATATCATCATCTGATTTGCTTAATGGTTTGACAACTTATTTCTCCCTGATTTAAGTCTTTGAACACCAAAGTATCATTTTGATCTAAAAATAAAAGTAGGAGCCTCTCAGTAAAGCTTCCACATGTTTTCGGTTTCCTGTCTCAACTCTGATGCAATTTTACCTTGTTTCTTAAGTTTTTTCTCATAGGCAGGAACAATCTTAATAGTAGTGGCATTTTACCTTGTTTCTTAAGGTGATTTGAATATTCTTTTTCTAAAAAATCTTCTTCTTTCTATATAAAAAAAAAATTAAGGAAATGATATTTCAAGAGCAGAAGTAATAATATTAGAGTAATTTAAAATTTTGCCTCATAATTTAATACTCTAGTAATTTTAAAAATAGAAAAATTGTTCTGATATTAGTATTTTTGCTAGATAAATAAAGCTACAAAACAAGTGATTTGAAAATTCATATATCTTATTATTAAAAACAGTCTAGCTAATCAATTCATACTAAATTCCGTCTAATTATATTAATTTAATATGTATAAGAGGTTAATTAAGGAAGAAAAATATTTTTTTAAATTTCAGCTGTTTTATAATATTGTATATAAAAAAGTGTAAAATATTTTATAACATTGATGTCCATATAAAAGATTCATAATGATAAAAGCTCCGGTTAAAAGCTTAGACCATATAAAAGATGTATAATGATATATTGATGTCGATATTTCAAAAAATATGGAAGAACTTAATTTTCTAGTATCAACATTCATGCATATGACTGAGTATTTCTCAAAAATTTCAGAAGCCAAAATATTACAAATAGGTCTCTAGCGTTCATTTACTCCAAAAGTGAAAGCTAGTTAATTATGGCTGTCCCAAAAGAAAACTGATTCTGGAAAAATTGATTCTTGAAAACTGATAATGGAAAAAACAAAAAAAAAACTAATTCTGGAAAAAAAAGAAGAAGAAAGAAAACTGATTCTGAACAAAAAAAAAATGAATTTGGAAAGAAAAAAAACTGATTTTGAAAAAAAAAAAGAAGAAGAAGAAGAAGAAGAGAGATGAAGGGAGGAAAAAAAACTAAATGACAAAATTACCCCTAATTTTTTTGTCATGTATATGTCACGTGTTAAAATCCCCAAATTAAATACGTTACTGTTCATAATTTACAATGTTAGTATCATTTGTCAAATATTTGTACTAAATTAGAACCCTTTAATAATAAGAGTAAAAAAACATACTAAATATTAAACTTGGGTACCACAATAGTACCAAACCTTATCTTTTAATCAATTGTCAAACATTTTGCAGGATATGGTCCTACTATGAACTCTGGCTATGGAATGTATGGGAACATATCCAGGGAGTTGATGGAATGTACAACAGCGGCTTTGGAGGCCCAATAAGTGCTTATGGAATAGGCATGGGTGGTCTTTATTGAGATCAAGATCCAAACAATCCATATGGCGAAATTAGTGAACCTTATGTCTTCCCTACTGTTATTTACTATTGGAACATGTTTATTTATTAGACTCTGTTGACTCTAAACCTCCCAGTTAAACTTAATATGTATATGAAAATAATAAATATTGGCATAAAAATGTCTTTAAAATGTATTAGATGCCACTGAAGGTATGTAAGCATTCTAATCTTTAACTCAACAAATATAAAATTCAAATTGTGAAGATTCTTTGATAATATATATATGTGCAGAAGGTTATATAATTTCTTTTTATTTCACAAATATTTATATTAATTTTTAAACTTGTTCTAACGGTTAGATTCCTCACATTTATTACTGTTAAGCATGATCTTTTAACTTGCACTTATTACATTATTTTTTTTCCTTAATAAATGCATATATTACACTTTCTCATATTTATGTTAAAGTTTATGATTTTTTTTTTGGAAAAATAACAAAAATAACACTTTTTTAAATAAAAGGTTGTGGCTAATTGTTTTCAGTGGGTGCACCGGGACATCCCAACTAGGTTGGCACCTCCTTAGCACCTTCTTCATTAAACCAATCAACCACTAATATTATTAAATATTGAGAAAATTACACATGCAAATAAAAATTCTCAACAAAACCTGTAATTAGGTTTGTTGTTAGCATCAGAATAAATAAAAGAGCTCGCGAAATGTGGAACATTCCACCACCAAGTCGCTGTACATAAACTAGGAGCCCTAGAAGCTAAGCTATCAGCTGCAGCATTACCTTCCCTATAAATATGTGAACAGTAAAACTCCATATGAGTAATTTTGTCTAAGCAATCCGTCCAAGCAGAATGCCACCTCCAAGGAACCGAAGAAGACCGGGTCTGAAAAAGAGAAACAACATATAGTGAGTCTGATTCCAACCAGAGACGCCTCCACTGAAATGTATATGCATACTTCACCGCATAAATTGCTGCCGCTAGTTCTGCTTCATAAGCATATGATATTCCAAGCGGAATACAGAAACAACCCTTAACAAATGATCTTGAAGTTCTAAAAACACCCGCACAACCAGATAATCCTGGAGCTCCAAATGTTGCACCATCTGTATTGACCTTTATCCATCCCGAAGGTGGAACCTTCCAATTTACCTCTTTAATATTTGGGGCCCTTCTTGGAATGCCTGATATTCGAAGCCGCTTAAGTACCTGTAAATCATCCACAGTGTTCTGCATGCAACCACTTTTTGAAAGACTCGCCTCGCGGATAAAACGCCATACTGTGGCAAAAGCCGATCTCAGAGTCGTCCTCTTATTGTTAAAACGATACTCATTTCTAGCAGTCCAAATCACCCAAATGACTGAAACAATTCCTGCTTTCCATAAGTTGGCGAGCTGTGATCCAAATTCCATTGCCATTGCAGTTTTCCAAAGATTTAGGATCGAAGAGTCTGTACTTGGTCGTTTTCCAAAAAAGAAGCATATGAAGTCCCAAAGCGCACCTGCAAAATGACAACTTAAAAAGAGATGTGACAGAGTTTCTTCCTTGGAACCACATAATGAGCAACGGGAGGGAAGCGATTGTCCCCTCCTTTTTAATTAACAATCTGTTGGAAGTTTATTCTGAATAGCACGCCATAGCAAGATAGATCGTGAGGGCGGTATATAATGAGCCCATATGTTCTTACCCCAAATCTTCCGTTCTCCAACCACACGGAGTGAATCATAAGCTTCACTGGTTGTAACATCTCCCTTGATTGAGTGTGTCCAAACTCTGATATCCGAACCAAAGCCAATAACTGTTGATTGAATTTCTGAGGCAATATCTGGATAGGAGACTTTGAAAGATTGCGGCAAAATCCAACAATCTTCACGGATGTAGTCCCCCACTAGTGAATGTATTGGGGGGTCTATTGGAGGATTATCTACTCTATCTATTAGTGGAGTTCCTAACCAATTATCTGTCCAAAACTTAACTGTAGAGTTCCTTGCAACTAACCACCTGGACTCTTCCAATAGGGTTAAATAGTGAGGTCGCAAACCAGGCCAGACTGATGAGCAGATATAATAGTTCTGTGGAGAGCCATTTTTTGTTAGATATCTGCTACGTAAGTAAAGCAGAGTGTTAGAGGTCCCTTTGATTACCCTCCATGCGAACTTTCTTAACATGGCCTCATTTTGGAGATGAATATCCCGTAAACCAAGACCTCCTTCATCAATTGGACGGCAACAGTCTTTCCAAGCCACTTGTATTTGTTTGATTGTATCAGTTTTTCCAGACCAAAAGAAATTGCGAATGCTTTTTGTTAGGTCCTGAAGGACCATTTTTGGCCATTTATATATCTGAAATGAGTGAAGAAGTGTACCCTGAATGATCGAAGAAATTAAGCAACGTCGTCCTGCCAAAGAAATGGTCAGCCCATTCCAGGCTTCGATTTTTGCACGTATTTTATCTGCTAAACTTTGAAACCAACACTTTTTTGGAGCCCCCTGGAAGAGATTGATGCCCAAGTAAGACAAGGATGATCTTCCAGTACACATGCCAGATAAATTTCGAAGTGATGAAATGTTGTTCTGTGTAACACTTTTACCAAAATAGATAAAAGATTTTTCTAAATTTACCATTTGACCAGAAAGGCGACTATACAAGGAAAAAGCTTCAGTTAGCACTTGAATGTTCGTTTCACTTGCACGGCAAAAAATAAGAAGATCATCTGCATATAAAAAGTGCGTTGGTGCATGGGTTCCTCTAGGTGAAGAGATTGGAGGTAAATGCCCTTTATCCACCAATTTTTGAAGATATCTGCTGAGGAAATCTTCAGCTATGCAAAATAATAATGGGGACAAAGGATCCCCCTGTCGGACACCTCTAGAACAAGAAAAATAGCCCCTAGGTGAACCATTAACTATAATTGAGATTCTTGCTGATGCGAATATATCTCTAATCCAACCTAGAAAAATGTCGTCGAAACCAAAGCATTTCATCACTTTTAAAATAAAATCCCAACGCATCGTGTCAAAAGCTTTGTGAATGTCAATTTTTAGAGCCATGTTACCTTTTCGGCTGGGAAGCTGCATAGCGTTAAAACATTCAGAAGCACCTGCTATGCAGTCGCCAATGTTTCGGCCTGGAATGAATCCAAATTGATTTTGAGATAGAATACGAGCGCATATATGTCCTAATCTGCCAGCAATAATCTTTGTTATTAGCTTGTACATAAAATTGCCTAAAACAATAGGCCTATACTGATCAATAGAGCTTGCTTGTTGGTGTTTGGGTATAAGAATTAAGAAATTGGAGTTTAGTCCATGGTGTAATCGACCAGTTTTAAAATAATCTTTAACCGCTCGTACAATATCTGTACCGATAATATCCCAGCACTGCTGAAAAAATTTACATAACAAAAATAACACTTGTTAAAATTTGTAATAATAAAAATAGCATGCTTGTGTTCAAATTAATATTTTCACAATTAAAAAAAATAATTGATATATCATTTTTTTTAATATCCATTCAATTATAATTGAATGACCGTAATTTAGACTATTTTAATATTAAATTTTTAATATTATATGTTTAAATTAAATATTTAATGTTATTAAAGTATTAATTTTATTATTATAAATTTTAAAAATATTATTTTTGTTAAATTTTTAAAAAACTTTTGGCTTCTGTTCTCACTGTTCGATGCTTCCAATCCAAGGCCACTACGTTTTTTCCGACTCTTCTCTACATTGTCAGGGTTTGTTTTTCTACTTTTGACTCTTCCTTCTTATGCTTAGATAATCTTCTTCTTTTATTTTTATTGGCTGTAATATTACAATAAAGTGAATGCCCTAATAAGATGAATAATACGGATAGTACAATTGCTACCCTAATCTCCATGCTTGCATACAACATTTTAAAATTTATAATAATAAAATTAATATTTTAATAATATTAAACGAGTTTAAATTATCATCGTTTAATTCTAATGAATATGTGTTAAAAAAAAATAACATATTAATCATTTTTTTAATTATAAAAATATAAATTTAAATATAAAAAATACTAATCTTATTATTATAAATTTAAGGAGTATTATTTTTGTTGTTTCCAAGTTACTTTTCGACTTTCTACAAATACAATATCCACTGCCCTCAAACCCTTTAAACTAATTACAAAAATGGCATATCTAATAAAAAGGCAAATATAACCGTTTGATTTGCTATTTCTTAAAAACAAAAATATGTATAACTTTCACAAATTAATTATATTACACTATTACTATAATTACTTATTAATGTTATTTTTATTTACAAAAGAATCATTAATAAAAAATAATTATAATAATATCTTTATCCTATTTTTATTTATCTTTTGCTTGAAACATTTACTATTTTCATACTTGTAAGTTGTTATTTTCTTTTTTTATTAATTTTCCTAAGTTTTATTTATAATATTATTTTAATCGACTAATCTTTTTGGTCTTCGGAGGTCTTTCTTTCTTTACAATATCATCTCATATCATAAAAGGTTTAAAAAAAAATATAAAGACATGTCGAATATGCTTAAAAAGTTATCAATAAAAAAAAGTTATATTATTTTTAAATGAATTGAGTTTAGAAATTAAAAGAGTACTAAAACTTTTGAAACAATTGAGTTTATTTTTTAATTATTTTTATGAAAAATAAGAAAACATAAAGATATTATTTTTTAGGTATACTTTTTCATAGCGTGATTGTGATAATTCTTAAAAGAGTGCTATTATATATGTATCAAAAATTTGTGATAATCTCAAATATTATGTTAAAATTTAATTGATTCTTCCGACATGATTATTCTCATGATTGTTATTGAAATTTTAAGAAGTCAATTAAGTCCAAATATGTCACATAATTATTAAAAATATTTGATATAAAACACTTATCTTATTTGAAATGGATTTTTTTTTTTTTCACAACTTGAAATGGATTTTGTACCATAATAATGGAAATGTGATTTTCAGTGTAGGGTAGAATAGGAGTTATTGAACAGAATAATTGGCATAGAACATTGTGAGCTGGAAAGATAATGAAATGTTAACACGTCTTCGATGCTGAACATGGAGAAAGTTAAGAGTAGGGTAGAAAATGGAGCCCTCCTCTACTCATGAAACCGTCAACGCGTTGTGCCACTGTTAAAGAAAATTGTTAAAGAAGAGTCAGAAGTAATAAAAAAAAAAATCTAACAAATTGGTCCATGAAGCGTTGAAGACTGAGAAAAGAAGCCAAAAGTCAAGAGTTATGGAGGCCTAGTCGATGGAGGACTAGTCGCTTCGAGTCGAAAATTTTGTCAAAATCAATATTGTAGATCAATTGGTATATATTTCTTGTCGATCAATCAATTTTGTCAAAAGGGAAGAAAAAATAAATAAATAATAAAATTGCTCTTAATTTTTTTATCATATACATGACATATATTAAAATTTTTAAATTAAATATATTTATTATTTATAATTTATAATATTAATACCATTTATCAAATATCGTACTAAATTAAAACCCATATTAAATATTAAATTAAGGTACTGCTTTAGAAAAAAAAAAACCATTTTATATAAGATAAATATTTTAGATCACAAATTTGTAATAATTATGTGATATGGCTGGACCTAATTAGCTTCTTAAAATTTCAATAATGATCGTGAGGAAATTCATATTGGTCCTTTATATAAAAACCAATTAAATTTCAAAACTCACATTTGAGATTATCAATCACAAATCTCTGATATATAATAATACTCTTTTAAGAATTATCACAATCACATTATGAAAAAAAAATACACTTAAAAAGTAATATTTTTATTTTTTCTTATTTTTCATAAAAATAATTAAAGGATAATATTTATGTTAGCATTTTTTTCACACACAAATTATATATATTTTTATTTTTTACTTTTGAAAATTGTTTCAAAAATTTAAGTACTCTTGTAAATTGCTCAACTCAATTTATTTAAAAATAATATAAAATAAACTTTTACATATATAAAATTTAAATAAGTGAAAGTGACAATTGATACTCTACTTACAATATCAAGACTTGTTTTCCAACTCTCTTATATACATTATTGGCATAAAACATAGTTAATGCAATGGACAAAAAGTTTGCCAAAATGTCATAAAAGTATTAAACATTTTAATTTAAATCACCTTAAAGTATTACTTAATTTCAAAGAAGTTCAACTTGTATAAATACTAACTTGATGAAAATAAAATAATGTTAATAAGATGTCAAAATAAAATTAAAACAATAATTTTTAAAAAGTTAATAAAAAAGAAAAGCAAAATACATGCAATATTATAAGAGAAAGAGATTCAGAGATAAAATTTATAAATAAGAAAAATATAAAAGGGTGGTGCTATGGTGGGTGTGGGGAGTGAGACATAAGAGTTTTTATTTTGATCAAATTTTTAAAATTATTTTACTTTTATGATTATTTTAAAAGCAAAAGGAGTTATTTTAAATTTTTAGGATTATGCCAACCACATTTTTCAAGTTGGACCTTTAAAATTGAATGATACTATTTTATATTTGGGATACTTTTGTTAATTGGGAAACCTTCATGGGTATAGTTGATATTTACCCCTTAGTTGTTTATAAAGGAATAAAAAATTAAATATTGTAAAAAATGCTTCATTGACCAATAAATTAACAAACATATATTTCTACGTGAGAATGTGTTACACTTTATACGGCAGTCATATTTGCAGAATAAATATCATGATTAAATGCACTACTTACATGACATGAAATCATAATTAAGTATTTTAGTTTTTCTCTTCTCTATATCTTCGTCTCTCTCTCTTTCTTTTTTTTTTTTCCTTTTTTTTTTTTTTTAATAATAAGCATTTTTTTTTAGTGTAAATTTAATTTTTTACCAAATAAAATAATAGGTATTTTTTTTAGTATAAATTTAATTTTTTACTAATGATAAATTTTATGTTTATATTAAAACTCAAATCTATAATTTATTGAATATGAAGTACTCTTATTTACCACCTGCACCAAACATAAAAATTATATCTTTGTCAATGACGCAAGCATTCTAAATCCTTAAATTAATGTATAAATAGACACATAAATAATTATCTTAATATCATCGAGACCAAAAACTCTGATATTTTTTTTTTTGATAAATAAAAGGCTCACCTCAGTTTAGGGAGGATAAGGCTATTGCCACACACCGCCACACCACCAAGGTTCATCGCCATGGTTGATAACCAGTATAGATCGTTGGGCCGCCAGAGGATCCAGAGGGGACTGGAGCCCGACAGACAGAGCGACAAGTCCAAGATACACAGCGAGCAACGCATTTAAGCTCAACCGAACTATCGTGCATTTAAAGTCCGAGCAATACGTTCCGCGTGCCTCGAACCCGCGCTCTGCCGTGTGAGGACAGGAACCTGGATCTTAGCAGCAGTGCCCAAAAAAATGCATTTTCAATTCCATCAATTAGTTGTTATCTTCCTCCTTTCTGCAATGAAGTCTTCATTAACAATAAAAGCAGAACAAAACTCACTCAACCACAGAGCTGTGGTCCCCTAAGCATTCCTTATCCTTTTGGTACCAAAACAAGTGGATGCTACTTTGATGAAACTTTCCCACTTACAAAATGTATGTTAATTATATTCTACCGTTATACTAAAAAATCACATTCCAGTTATTATTGTCCAAAATCCATTTCAAGTTATGAAAAAGAAAAAAAGAAAAAAAAAAACCATTTTATATAAGATAAATATTTTAGATCACAAATTTGTAATAATTATGTGATATGGCTGGACCTAATTAGCTTCTTAAAATTTCAATAATGATCGTGAGGAAATTCATATTGGTCCTTTATATAAAAACCAATTAAATTTCAAAACTCACATTTGAGATTATCAATCACAAATCTCTGATATATAATAATACTCTTTTAAGAATTATCACAATTACATTACGAAAAAAAATACTCTTTTATTTTTTTCTTATTTTTTACTAATGATAAATTTTATGCTTATATTGAAACTCAAATCTATAATTTTTTGAATATGAAGTACTCTTATTTACCACCTGCACGAAAGATAAGAGTTATATCTTTGTCAATAAATATATAAATAGACACATAGATACTTATTTTAGTATCATCAAAACCAAAAACTCTGACTTTTTAAACCCAAAAGAATGCATTTCCAATTCCATCAATTAGTTGTTATCTTCTTCCTTTCTGCAATGAAGCCTTCATTAACAATAAAAACAGAACAAAACTGCACTCAACCACAGAGCTGTGGTCCCCTAAGCATTCCGTATCCTTTTGGTACCAAAACAAGTGGATGCTACTTTGATGAAACTTTCCTCATTACTTGTGACCAAGCTTACAACCCTCCAAAACCATACCTCCCTAAAACTAATATCATAGTGCTTAACATATCCATTGATGGTGAATTGACAATTGAAGGGCCTATAGCCCAGGGTTGCTTCAACAAGCTCGGCAATCGTATTGACAATAGTACCATCGTAATGGCCATGAACACATCCTCCAACTTTCCCATATCAAGTAAAAGAAACAAATTTACTGTTGTTGGATGTGACACTGTAGGGTTTATTGTAGGTAAAAGGGGAAGGAACTATACAACTGCATGTGTATCATATTGTAATGAAATTCAAGATGTGAATAATGGTTCTTGCTCTGGTAATGGTTGTTGCCAAATTCCAATCCCAAACGAAATTTGGGATTATAAGGTTGTAGTTAGTAGTGTATCCAATCACACCAACTCCTTGATTTATGATACTAGTTCATGTGATTATGCTTTTGTAGTAGATGACAGTTACAATTTCTCATCCTTAGATCTTAAGAATCTGCAAAACAGAAAGTCCTTTCCTTTGGTGCTTGGTTGGTCTATTGTCAACAAAACATGCGAACAAGCTCAAGAATCTAAAGATTATGCATGTCAAGCAAGGTATAGTGAATGTGTTGATTCAAGTAATGGAATTGGATATCGCTGCAATTGCTTGCAAGGTTTTGAAGGAAATCCATACCTTCCTAATGGTTGTATAGGTACTTTTCTCTTTAATCAACTTACTGTCCTTATCATTTGTTACAATTTAATCCTATTGTTGTTAGAAAACTAACATAAAAAAAAATGAATATTTTTTATGTTTTTAATTATTATTTTTCTTTAATTTTTTCAACAGTAATTATTCATGTTGAAACAGTCTAATTTAATGCAGGACATAGTATCATTTTTGTAATAAATTAAAAACTTATCAATATTTTTCTCTTTAATAAAAGGCTCATGTCAAGTTACAACTTTTAATTTTAAAATATATTTGATGTAACTATTTGTTAATAAAATTATGCATATATGGTTATTAATTTTAGATATAAATGAGTGCAACACTTTAAAGCCATGCCATATGACATGCGACAACATCCCTGGGAGTTACAGATGCTCCTGTCCATTTGGATATAGAGGTGACGGAAGAAAGAATAGAACAGGCTGTAGCCCGATAATTACAATCATAGGTGCGTTAAATGTCTATATATATCCTCAAATTATACTTTATATATTTGTTGACAAATTCTATAATTCTATAACTTTTTTGATAAAAACATAGATTTAATTTTTTGTTTATTTTATATTACTCAAATTACTTTATAAATTTAATACTAGTTAACTATAAACATTTGTTTTTGTTTCACTTTAGTTTACATGTTTCCTTTCGAACATAGAAAATCTTATATCTTTATTAGACAAATAATTTAGTTATTTAATTGATTTTATTTTTAATCTCAATAAGTAAAAAAATTAAATATTTATTTTCTTACACTTTTTTTTTTTTTTTTCCCTTTTTATAGATATAAAAAGCTAAGATGAAATTGTTCTACTACGTATTAATCCCTTATTATATGATTTTTCGGGAATTTATTTTGAAACCTTGAAAAATTTGTTAATAAAAATACATAAATAATAAATAACAAGTCTTTTGAACAAAGGAAAAAAATTGCAAGTGGATTCCTTATATCAAATCGAAAACATTATTATTCTTAGAGAAATGCACGTGCTTGACCAAGTCATGATCAGTTCCCTACTTGTTACAGAGGCACAAAGGACTTTTTAATCCATTTTAAAATTTTCATTTTCTTGTTAGAATAACATAATTGGAAAAACTAAGTCCAGCATTGATTTAACACTAATTACTTTCTATATTATTTGAATTACATGTCAGCAATTAGTAGTGCTTTGGGAGCTTTTCTTCTACTAGTTGTTGCATGGGGATTATATAAAATCATCAAGAAAAGAATCGATGACCAACGCAAGGAGAGATTTTTTAAAAGAAATGGAGGTTTATTGTTACAACAACAATTATCTTCAAAGGAAATCAATGTTGAGAGAGTTAAATTGTTCAATTTTGAGGAGCTAGAGAAGTCTACCGACCATTTCAATGCGAATAGAATTCTTGGCCAAGGAGGTCAAGGTACTGTTTACAAAGGTATGTTGGCTGATGGAAAAATTGTTGCAATTAAGAAGTCCAAGTTAGAAAACAATAAAAAAGGCAAAATCCCTAAATGCAAACTCTCAGAATTCATTAATGAAGTCGTCATTCTTTCTCAAATCAATCACAGAAATGTGGTTAAGTTAATGGGATGTTGTTTAGAGAGTGAAGTTCCTCTTTTAGTGTATGAGTTTATACTAAATGGAACACTTTATCAATACATTCATGATCACCAAAATGAAGAGTTTCCGCTCACATGGAAAGTGCGCTTAAGAATTTCTTTAGAAATTGGAAGTGCACTTTTCTATTTGCATTCTGCAGCTTCCTTTCCGATTTATCATAGGGATATAAAATCGAGCAACATACTTTTAGACGAAAAATATAGAGCTAAAATAGCAGATTTTGGAACCTCAAGGTCAGTTCACATTGAGCAGACACATCTTACTACACAAGTAAAAGGAACATTTGGTTATTTCGATCCTGAATATTTTCTATCAAGTCAATTTACAGAAAAAAGTGATGTTTATAGCTTTGGTGTAGTAATGCTTGAGCTCTTGACCGGGCAAAAACCGATATCTAGAACAAGATCAAAAGATGGAGAAGAAAGCAGGAGCCTCACAACATATTTTCTTCTGTGCATGGAGCAAAATTGTTTATTCGATATTGTCGATCCTCGAATCATTGAGGTGGGTGAAAGTCAAGATCAAATCATCAAAGTTGCTCATCTAGCAAAAAGATGCTTGAATTTTCATGGAAAAAATCGACCTACTATGAAAGAAGTTGCAATGGAGTTGGAGGAAATTCAAAACTCTACTAAAAATTTTGTTAATCAGCAGAGTTTTATTGAACGTGTCGGAAATGAAGAAACAAAAACTACATGGGATGCAAATCCTGCTCCACTTTGGTCCAGTTCATTCACGACTACTGCTGCATCCTTGGATGCTCTACCGATACTGAAAACCTTTTGAAATATATTTTCTTTTGGTAATGCAATCCCATCAAATAGGAAGAAATAATTTTATTTTCTCTATTTCGGACCTAAATTGGTTGAATTTCAAATGTATTGTCTAAAGAGACTTTCTAATTGTATGCTCTACCATTTTGTTTCCATTTATATGCATTAAACTATTATCAAGAAAACATCTAAGAAGCATTCAGTCGGTCTTGAAAAAAAACCTAGGAAAATACAATCTATATCTTCATTTTGCCAAGTACAATGCATCATGCTGTTGTCATCGCACAATAAAAAACTTTTAGATGATAAACGAAACATATGCCATACCACCCCAAGTGCTGAAATCCAAAATTCTGTTGGAGATGTAGGCTGGCCATATGGGTCGTTTGGATCTTGATCCTCATAAGGGCCACCCATGCCCATTCCAAAGCCGCTATTGTACATTCAACCACCTACATAAATTCCAGATCCATAAAGTACTCCATAACTTCTCCTGGCTATGCTGTTCCCATACATTCCACCAACTCCACCATAAGAAGAACCGTATAATCCAGATCCATAGCCACTGTTCAAAGTAGAACCATATCCTGCAAAATGTTTTCTAAAAAAAAAAAAACATTTCAAAAGTCAGCACATAGGCAAATTGAATAAATAAGCATTTTTCAAAACCCAAACCTCCATAACTGGTGTTCCCACAATTCTTCTCCAAGCGTATTTTCTATTTACAGTGGTATTTCTGTCGGAAGTTGAAACGATTTCTCCCAGTGTTGCAGTTTCTGAAGCCTCAACCACATCACTAGTTCGTCTAGCTGATGGGGGTTTAAATGGTACAGGGCCAGATGAGCCACCTGCTCGCTCCCAAGGTTTTGGACGAGTACTATTAGCTGCAATAAACTACTATTCATTTAAAATATGTATTTTTTATTTTCAAAACAAGCTATTTTTGTTGTTAGATATAAATACTAGTCTTTTATTCTTCTTTTTGTTTAATAGTTTTCAATTTTCATATTGGCTATCGGATAAATTATCAATTAGACAAAAGAGGTTTGCCAAAATGGAAATCACTTGTGAATTAGGTGGTAATACTTTCAATTCTTCCATTAGGAATCCAAGTTCGAATCCTAACTGTGTGTGTGAGTGTGTTTCTCTTATTAATAATAAAAAAAGAGACTTTAGTACCCTTTTTAAAATAAATTTTTTTTTGCCAAAATGTCATAAATGTTCTAAACATTTATTTTAAATCATCTTAAAGTATTACTTAATTTCAAAGAACTTCAACTTGGATAAATACTAAGAAAAACAACAAGAATAAAACTCTTAAATGTTTAAATCATATATTTTTAAAATTAAAAAAATAATTATTACTATTTTTTTAACTTCCGTTCAATTGGACTTGAATGACAGCAATTTAGAACCATTAATATTAAACATTGTTCAATATTGTTGGAGTACTATTTTTGTTATTATAAGTTTTAGGAGTGTTATTTTTGATAATTTTTCTAAAAACTAACGAGATGAAAAGAAAATAATGCAATAAAATGTAAAATAAAACTAAAACAAAATTTTTTAAATAAGTTAAGAAAAAAAAAAGTAAAATATATGCAACATTATGAGAGACTGAGATCCAAAGATACATTTTATAAATAAGCAAAAATAATATAAAAGAGTAGTGCTCTGGTAGGGTGAGTGTGGGGAGTGATAAATCAGAGTTTTATTTTATTTATCATTATCATTTATTTGTTTTTCTGTTTGTGAGGAAAATTTTAAAATTATTTCACTTTTATGATTATTTTAAAAACAAAAGGAGTCAATTTAAACTTTTACGATTTTTTCATGAAAGGAAAATAATGCAATACCTGGGGTTTGTATAGGTATTTTTCTCTTTAATGAGCTTAAACATTTATGTCCTGTGCAACCCGTTTTTTTTTTCCTATTTTTATTCAATTTTTTCTTAAATTTTTCCACTTTTAGTTATGTAAAAACGGTCTTTATCTAATGCATTTATAAAAACATTTAAAAAAAATTAACTTTGTTCAGTGACTTTTTAAGAAAAGTAATGGGTACTAGGGACTTACACAAATGAATCACATAAATGTTATTAATTTTGAGTCAACTATATAAATTCTTTTCCTTTCATAAATTCAATATTAAAGTCTTAACTTGACTTTTGACCAAAAAATTAGACCAATTTTATCGATGTGTCAATTATATTATTACCGAATAATAAAATCTAACCCAATTTTTTAATCAATAATTAAAATAAAATTTTATTATTAATTTTATAAAAACAACAAAAATTTTGTAGTTCACCATAAAATTATAAAAACTTATAGGCTTCATGTTCCTCTGTGTTAGAGAAAGAAAATATGCAGATAGATAGATAGATATTATTCTGCTAAATTTAGTTTAAGAATTTTAAAATTTGATTTAAAAATAAGATGTTTAGTTTTATCTGTTGTTTGTTTGTAAGGATCTATAGATATTAATGAATGTAAATATTCACGTCTTAATAAATGCCCCATACATATGAAGTATGTCAAACATAAAAGGGAGTTATATGTGCAAAAAAAAAAAAAAATCTTTAATTATATCTTAAGCTTATCATAACTGCGTTAAATGTCTATATATATATCCTCATATTATACTTTGTATATTTGTTCCTAAATTCTATAATTCTACATATATCTATATATATATTTTGTTGATAAAAACATAAATTTAACTTCTTGTTTATTATATATTACTCAAATTACTTTATAAATTTAATAATAGTTAACTATAAACATTTGTTTTTGTTTAGCTTTAGTTTACATGTGTCCTTTTGAATATATATAATCCTGATCCATAGCCAGTGTTCATAGTAGAATCATAAATGTTTCAGACGAAAACATTTTAAAAGTTAGCGCATGGGAACAAAAGAATAGGAAAAATGAATAAGTAAGCTTTTTGCAAAAGCAAAAATGTTACCTCCATAACTGGTGTTCTCATTATTGAGGAGTCCAACATCGATCAGAGAGCTTAGTGAAGAGCTAGATATAAGTTTGGACAACCTTTAACTCAATAAAGTCTTATGGGGTTGAATTAGGCTTGGATTTCTACATGGTATCAGAGCGGGTCCCTGTTTTCGATTGTGCTCAACACAGTCAACTCCGGTCAACCTCATTTATGTCTATCGGTGTTGATGGTGTGAGGGGGGTGTTGGGACCCACATCGACCGGGAGCTAGTAAGAGCTAGATATAAGTCTGGACAACCCTTAACTCAATGAAGCCTTATTCGGTTGAATTATTGGATTTCAACCATAATTAGCTCCTCCACCTCCCTTAAGGCTTTAAACTATTCTGCAAAAAAATAACTAAAGCACTTGTCCAATTACAAAGAAAATTTAGTCACGTATTCCATAACTTTCAACATGTTAAAACGTTAGAGAGGAAACCCAGTCCACTAGATTTTCAAATCAAAGTTTCATCCATCTGTGTCAGAAGTCAGAATGCTGATATATCGGTATAAATCTCGCTCTATTCAATTCTCAATGAATACACCACACATATAGAGTGTGTCAACACAAAGGAGTTACATGTGCAAGCATAAAATTAAAAAAATTTCCAAATATATTTTAAATTTATCATAGTTAACTTAAATGTCTATATATGTCCTCAAATTATGCTTTATATATTTGTTCATAAATTCTATAATTCTATACTTTTTGATAAAAACATATATTTAACTTCTTGTTTATTTTATATTACACAAATTACTTTATAAATTTAATATTAGTTAACTATAAACATTTGTTTTTGTTTCACTTTAGTTTACATGTGTCATTTTGAACATAGAAAATCTTATACCCTCTGTTAGACTTAGATAAATGATTCAGTTATTTAATTGATTTTATTTTTAATCTTATTTAGTAAAAAAGTCATATATTCATTTTATTAAAACGTTAAAAATTATATTATCATTTATATTGTAAAAAAATAAATATATATTTTTTTTCCCTAAAAGGTTAAAAATAAAAATCTATAAATAAAGGGAGATTATGTCCTGTAATTAAACCAATATTGTTATATACCACTTGTTGTAGGACTCAGTTTTTACTTCTTACACTTTTTTCCTTTTTATAAATATAAAAAGCTAGGATAAACTTGTTCTACTACTATAAATCCCTTGTTATAAGACTTTTTGGAAATAGCAAGTTGTTTGAGCAAAGGAAAAAAAAAATAGCAAGATGATTCCTAATATCAAACAAATATCAAATCAATTATTTTAGATACAAATGGCTTTTTGATTTATTCTAGAAGTTTTCTTTTGCTTGTTAGATTATACAATTGGAAAAAATAAGTCTTGCATTTATTTAACACTAACTACTTTCTATATTACTTGAATTGCTTGTCAGCAATTAGCAGTGCTTTGGGAGCTTTTTTTCTACTAGTTGTCGCATGGAGATTGTATAAAATCATCAAGAAAATAATTTATGATTAACGCAAGGAGAGATTTTTTTAAAAAGAAATAGAGGTTTATTATTACAACAACAATTATCTTTAAAGGAAGTCAATGTTGAGAGAGTTAAATTGTTCAATTTCGAGGAGCTAGAGAAGACTACCTACCTTTTCAGTGCGAATAGAATTCTTGGCTAAGAAGGTCAGGGTGCCGTTTACAAAGGTATGTTGGCTGATGGAAAAATTATTGCAGTTAAGAAGTCCAAGTTAGAAAACAATGAAGCAGGGACAATCTCTAAAAGCAAAGTCTCATCATTCATTAACGAAGTCATCATTCTTTCTCAAATCAATCACAGAAATGTGGTTAAGTGAATGAGATGTTGTTTAGAGAGTAAAGTTTCTCCTTTAGTGTATGAGTTTATACTCAATTGAACACTTTATCAATAAATTCATGATAACCAAAATGAAGAGTTTCCACTCACATGAAAAATGTGCTTAAGAATTGCTTTTGAAGTTGGAAGTGCACTTTTAGACGAAAAATATAGAGCTAAACTAAAGAGTTTCCAAAATGAAGAGTTTCCACCAACTTCCTTTATGATTTATTATCGGGATATATAAACGAGCAACATACTTTTAGACAAAAAATATAGAGCTAAAATAGTAGATTTTGGAACCTCAAGGTTAGTTAACATTGAGTAGACACATCTTACTACACAAGTAAAAGGAACATTTGGTTATTTGGATCATGAATATTTTCAATCAAGTCAATTTATATAAAAGAGTGATGTTTATAAGGCAAAAACCGATATCTAAAAAAGATCAGAAGATGGAGAAGAAAGAAGAAGCCTCACAGCATATTTTTGCAAAATTCTTTATTCGATATTATCGATCCACGAATCATTGAGGAGGGTGGAAGTCAAGATCAAATCATCAAAGTTGCTTATCTAGCAAAAAGATGCTTGAATTTGAATGGAAAGCAAGGACCTACTATGAAAGAAGTTGCAATGGAGTTCGAGGAAATTTAGAACTCTGCTAAAATTTTTGTTAATCAGCAAAGTTTTATAGAACGTGTTGAAAATGAAGAAACAAGAACTTTATCGAATGTAAATTCTGCTCCACTTTGGTCTAGTTCATTCTGTAAAAATATGGCACTATATAATATATGGGTTTTACTATTTTTATTGGGCTTGATTTGTAAAGTAATATGTAATGTAATATGTATTGGGCTTTGATGTATACTTGTTATATGTTATTATGTGTAACCCAATTCACACTATGTATATTATTAATTAGTGCACGTGTGGGTTGGAGATTGAAAAAGAAATACATTGTTTTGGGCTATAGTCACTTAAGCCCACTCAGCAATGTATTAGGTTATAAGACTTATATATACATATTACCTGAGATGAGATAAACAGCAATGCTGAGAAAATTAACACAGAGAGAATAGATAGAAATGTGGCAAAATAATATAGAAAAGAAGAGAGAAACGGCAAGAAACAGAAACAGGGAAATATGGGACGAACGTTAGTGAAGAAGAAATTAAAGCTCTAAGATATTATCATGTTGAGTTCTATGATTAATTTATGTTGTTAGTGAAACTGATTGTTATATATCTTTAGAGATTTTAATGTGTATGTTATAGTCTAAGGCCTTGGTAGGAAAAAGACATAACATGAAATCTGAATTTGCATGAAAGATGCATGTTAGAAATAAGTTGAATTTGGTATAACTTATTTCTAGTTGATAAAGTCAGCCATAGTCTAAGTCAAAATTTAAAAGCAATTAGGTGCTTTCACTATTGTTATGAAAAGATGCATATTTGTGTTATGTCCTGTTAATAAAAGAAAAGATAACCTGTTGATGAATCTAGGATTGGATATGCATGCATGAAAATTTCAAGTTTTGATAATGGTGTTGCATTGTTAGATGACTATTATAACTGTAAAATTTGAATTATAGAATCTTGGATTGTTTGGTATCTTGATTGTTCTTTTCATGTGTGTCCTGATAGTAAAAGTTCTATAATGCTTGAAAATTCCTAGCGCTAGGTGGTAACCTGATAAGAGGTTGGAAGCATGTGTGATATGAACTTGTTACTTGGACTGTTATAACATTGTGAGCCTTATACATTTTCTAGTCTTTGATACTGCATGTTATGATATAGTAAAAATTTCTGATAAATGACACTTGGTATGTACATGGATGTTCACTGAATAGTGTTACTAGGCATATACATAATGGTCTTTGAGTAGTGTTAAGGGAACTCATGTGGAGTTGTGATTTTGTTTGCACCTGTATTTGAAAAGTCTCTGTTATGGCATGGATAGTTGACCATATTAGAATAAGACACTTGTTAAAATTATCAAAGTAAATGTCTATTTGATACTTGTACTGCTAGTATTTCAGTTTGCTATATTTGTAGTGTACAAAGGAAGTCTAATTGTATTTCTTGCTAGAGACTGTTTTTGAGTAATTCATATTGGTTTGCAAAATCCTAACCAGTCCTTATCAAAGCGAGATATGAATTATATCACTTGTACTGGTCTACGTTGGCTTATGCTTGATTATCAATATGTCTAAAATAGGTAATGTTGTTGAATTCGTTTTATCATTGTTTGAACGATTTATTATTTTCGACTGTTGAATACATTTTAGAAATATGGAATTGATAATCTGTTTGAAAATTATACAATGTTAGAAACTGAATGTTGGTTGAGTAGTATGGTTGAAGTATTATGTGAACATCATATATATGGTGGGTTGTTAGCTTGCTCTGTTATTCTTTTACTAACAATGGTAAAGAAAATGTGTTGCAATTGAGGTGGAGCTTGCAGGGATAGCACTTGAACTTGCAGGATTGTAGCTACTAATGCAAGTGGGGTCTATGATGAGCATGAAAGTGCTTTGCGGCTAGGTGATAGTACTCAATGGGATGCAATAGAGGAAGAGAAGCTATGATATTTGGGTAAGCCACCTGGAAGCTATATGCATGTAGACCTTGGTACTTGTATATGATAGTTAATGTTATTTAGATGATTTAGAGTGAACATCTTGTAATGATGTTATATTTAAAGAATCTGGAATATGACTTTGTGCCTTGGATATTTATTGAGATTTTTTCTGTGAAAATGAAAACTGGTTTTAAAAGCCTAAAATGTGAGTTTGCTGCTGTTGCTTGGCTTTGTGGAACATGTTAAATGGAATGTATATACTTGTGCGTGATGTCCCTATATTGTTATAGATATTTTCCTTGGCATGTTATAGATGTAATCTATATGATATAAATTGGCTTAGAAGATGTAAGCATGTTAGTAATAATCCCTTAAATCAATTTAGTGTTAATTGATGTATGTACTTGTTGATATATTGATTATGTGCTGTTTGCATGTAATAATATAGAAAAGTTTATTACTTGACATACATGCTTAATTTGTCTTATAATGAGTAATTTATAATTGAGGTGGAGCCAATTAAAGTGATATGCATGGAACATATGTGGAACATGTTTGTTGCATGGTTTATGCATTTGAAAAAGTGACATATTGATAGTCCATGATGATGTTTGACGACATGTTTGACCTGTGAGTGTTTCCATGATATTTATTGCTTATCATCATTTTAGTGTCCCAAAATTGGATGATGTGTTGGCAATTTGAGCACATATAAGTATAGTGTCACACTTGTGTGCTATATTATTTGGGATATGTTTTGTTCCATGGTAACTAGTGTTAGAACATTTAATGAGTTGTGTTATTTGAATTTGTTTAATTCATATAAAATTCATTGTTAATTGTTGGTTGGAAAATGAACACTTGTATATTCGAATATTGATGGTGTTGGTTTATTGTGTGAAAATGAAATATGTATGTTATGAGGAGTTTTACTAACTCTCATGTTATAAGTGATTTGAGAGGTGACGAACTTTCAAAAGGAATTATATGTTTATTATTTTTATAACTAATGGGAAATCTAACTTTACTTGTTTGTAAGCTTTAATTGAGTACAATGATTATTCGTAGAATGTATGAAAGAGAACACAATATTAACTAGAGGCCGAGTGAAAGTGACTCAAGGATGGGGTAGATTTTGATTTAAAGTTATATTATGACTTTATCAAACCATTTCCCAATTAAGTGTTGTTAAGAAATTAGCAACCAGTTTGAAAAGACTGATTTGCAATTCATTAAAAGCATATAGTTATATAGTGTCAAGGTGAAAATTTGTAAAAATATGACACTATATAATATATGGATTTTACTATTTTTATTAGGCTTGATTTGCAAAGTAATATATAATGTAATATGTATTGGGCTTTGATGTATACTTGTTATATGTTATTATGAAGTGATTTGCCTAAATAGCTTTAAATCTGATTAAAAGTTAAATTTTCCAAAATTAGCAATAATAAACTCAAAAATGTGCGTTTTAGTTATATCAAAATTATATCAATTACATAAATATCCTTTCACTCTAATTCATACAATTAACATCTGGTTAAATTCTTTACTCAAATAACATTAATTTCCTCTTCGACGTCCATATTTTAAACCTAGCCAAACTGTAAACAAAAATTACAAAGATTATAAAAACTGATGTTATGATAACACAATGGAAACAAATATTTTAGTGGAGACAAATATTAATTATTCGCTTAATTTCAATTACATTACGCCTATGCCACTGTATGTCTTGGAAAATGAATGATCAAATTTATGTTTTTAATGAATCAAAAATAGATATGTTGATTTTTTGAATTGGGATTTGCCTTTTTAATCAGCCGTTGTCATCTAGCATTATTTCATCTCTATTCTGTCAATTAAAGAATATATTTCAAATGGTTGATTGTTATCTCTCAATTTAAGTGGAAGAGAATTAGAACACGTTTTGTCATTTTATTCTACCTTTTTATATATGAGTTTTCATTCATATTCTTGGAGCAATGCCTTGCTGTATGATTCTCAATTTGAATTTTGCACAATGACAAGTTCGACAGTAAGAAATTTCTTAGTATGTAACTTGTTTAGATAGTATGTAAATAGATTTACATACTATGTAAATCAGTTTACATAGTATGTAAATCAGTTTACATACTATGTAAACTAGTTTACATAGTATGAAAATCGGTTTACATACTATGTAAACATATGTAAATCAGTTTTCTAGCAAACTTAAGCTTCATACTCCGTGGTCATCAAATTAGTTTTGCTTTTGGAGATGCTAATGGCAATTAGATACTCTCTCTCTCTCTCTCTTCCCTATGTATTTTACATCTGAAACATATTGATGTTTCTATTTTATACAAGTACTGTAATTAATTTGTAGTGTTTTAATTTACATAATATGTAAACCAATTTACATAGTATGTAAATCTATTTACATAATATGAATACTCTGGTTTGCCTAGCAAAAACAGAGTATCTCAAAAGTTATCACTATATGCTCTACTTATGTAAAATCTAAATTAATTCAATATAAATCTCCAAAATCTAATCTTTCCTACAGATAGATTCACCATTGCATTTGTTGAGCTAGCTTTGGCATTCTCTGAAAGAAGTTGGTTTTGCTCAATAGAATAACCATCAGCAGCACCCTTCGCGATCTACATCATAAAGGACAAAAGCGTATTTTTTCTTCTTCCAAACGACGACGCACAGCAAGAAAAGTAAAAACTGTTGTTCCGTAAAAAAAGCTACTAAATCAGGTCAATAATTCTGTTATTATGTATAACCCAATTCACACTATGTTTATTATTAATTAGTGCACGTGTGGGTTGGAAATTGAAAAATGAATACATTGTTTTGGGCTATAGTCACTTAAGCCCACTCGGCAATGTATTAGGTTATAAGACTTATATATACATATTACCTGAGATGAGATGAACAGCAGTGCTGAGAAAAGTAACACAAAGAATAGACAGAAAAGCGGCAAAGTGATATAGAAAAGAAGAGAGAAACGGCGAGAA